>JAODAL010020348.1:0-32500 GCA_025379985.1 Phyllomedusa bahiana | reverse complement strand
TTGGGGCTCAAAGCATACACCTGTATTTTGACTCCTAATTACCCCACATAAAAAGAGGATAAATTAAACCCTTGAGTATTAAAAATACCCTACAAGTGAACCTGATGGAATTGTGGGTGTATATGGGGCTCAAAGCACACACCCTGTATTTTCATTCCTAATATATCCCACAAAACAAGAGGATAAAATTAACCATTGGGTTTAAAATACCCTACACAGTTGAACAGATGGATTGATGCGTTAAATGGGGAATGAAAAAACACTCTCACCCTGTATTCGACTCCTTATTACCCCACAAACAGAAGATAAATTAACTCTTGGTAGAAAAAAACCTACACAGTGAACTCAGATGGAATTGAGGCATATATGGGGCTGAAAAACACACACCCTGTATTTGACTCCTAATTACTCCACAAACAAGAAGATAAATTATACCTTGGGTAGAAAATATACTACAGAAAAACCCAGGTGAATTCAGGCGTATATAGGGCTAAAATACACATACCCTGTATTTGACTCTAAATTACCCCACAAACAAGAGGATAAATTAACCCTTGGATATAAAAATACCCTACACAGTGAATCAGATGGAATTAGAGATGTCTATGGAGGCTGAAAACACACACCTGTATTTGCTATGAATTACCCCACACCAAACAAGAGGATAAAATTTAACCCTTGGGTATAAAAATCCCTACAGTGATCCGATGGAATTCAGGCGTTGTATGGGGCAGACTTTAACCACCTGGACTTAAGGGAGAGTACCACAAACTAAAACGAAAATATTAAAACACTGGTTCAGGAACAAGTGTGTATATGACAAACACTTTAGAAGGTCTTTCACCCCAGTCGTAGAAAAAACGAGTTTGTTTTGTAAAGAGTGCAATATAGTGCTGCAGCAGATAGATGCTTGTGACAGGAGACACAGTGAGAAGAGGGAGAATTTAACATGGCATCCGTATTTATAGGGCTGTGACATCACAGAAGCCCGCTGATTGCTGATTGGCTTCATGTCTGCACATGTCATTGAGGCAGGGCCGGGCCGACGGGTAGGCAAGTGGTATCGGAGTCGGCCGTAGGGCGACTACCTCTGGCCGGTCCCTATGGGGCGCAGTCAAGGGCCCCGGATCTCGACGGGCTCCAGGCCGCTGCCATGGGCCTGAAGAGACACAGCATATCTGTATGTGCGTCCGTTGGACGGCACATACAGACTGAGGGCTCAGCAGACAGTGTCGGTACCGCTCACCGGTGGATCGCTGGGATCATCCGGTTAAGCCACAGGGCCGTACACAGCGGGGGACACGCAGGGGTGCTAGAGCTGAGGACCGCCGCGGCCCCGTGCAGCTCAGCATGGCAGCGTCGCGATGAAGTGATGTCATCGCAACTGTTCACGTTTACCCCGGATTGTAGAAAGTGGATCCACTGGACCACAGACAAGCGATGGTGTATGCCACGCCAGGGAACGGAATTCTAAGTAGGTCCCGGTTTTCACCAGAGCCCGGCGCAAAAGCGGGATTGGACTTGCTGCGGCGGGAGTCTACCGGTCGTCCCCCTGAAGTGACTTGCTTGCGGTGGCCAGCCCGAGGTATTGCACGGTGCAGAATCGTCAGCGGCTCGTAGGTCGGGGACAGAAGAAGGTCAGGGCAGGGGGCACAGGTTCGTGGTCTGTGGGACAGGCTCAAGGTCAAGGCAGGCGGGCAAGAAGCGTGGTTCAAAGGAAACGGAAGCTAAAGGTACCGGTACAAGGTAATCAGTAACAAGGATTAGAACGCTTTCTCTTAAGGCAACAATGCATAATGATCCGGCAACGACCCCAGGAAGGGGCAGGCTTAACTAAGGGCAGTGACCGGCATTAGCAATTTACCGGTACATGGCCCTTTAAATCGCTCACTGTGCCGGCAGCACGCGCGAAGCCGGGAGGCTGTGATACCGCAACAGTCGAGCGCGGTCGGGTACAGTAGGGGAGAGACGGGCGGATGCGTGTAAGCGCGCCCCACCACCCATCATGGCGGGCGGCGGTGCCGCTCGTACGGTGACCACGGAGTGTGCACGCGATCCGGGGCGGGGGTTCGCAGGGACCTACCCGTCGACAGTACCCCCCCCTTCGGCCTACCCCCTCCTTCTGGTCCGGAGGAAACCTGCTGAATTATATCCGATTCCAGAATATTGTTTTCTGGCTCCAGGACTGTTTCGGGACCGAACCCTTCCAGTCAATGAGAAAAAATCGCTTCCTCTGACCTCTTCATATCAAAGAATCTCCTTACCAGTTATAAGACGTCGGTGGTGTCTGGGCCTCAGG
This sequence comes from Phyllomedusa bahiana, assembly GCA_025379985.1. NCBI lineage: Eukaryota > Metazoa > Chordata > Amphibia > Anura > Hylidae > Phyllomedusa > Phyllomedusa bahiana. The sequence continues at coordinate 30,201 of JAODAL010020348.1, read as the reverse complement.
AGTGGGAGGAGCAAGTACCCGAGAGAAGAGATTAAGGACACCGACTGGTTTTAGGCAAGGAGACATGGAAGGAGTTCGGGACCATCATGGGTTTGGGGGGAAGGCGGGAGCTTGTAAGCTACTGGTTTAATGCGACTTGAGACCTCGAATGGACCAGAAACCGGGGACCAGCTTTTAGATGGGAACCTGAATCGTTTTTATTTAAGCCGCCAACCACACCTTGTCACTCTGGGGAAAAGGTTGGCGGAGGTCTTCGACTTTTTGTCGGCTTGAGCCTTGGTGCGGGCGGAGGGCCTGGAGCTTAGCGAAAAAAGGCGGGGGGGAGTCTGTTCCAGATAGCTGTCAGGTCCTGGACCTGCTCTTCCACTGCAGGACCTCCCGGAGGGGCACAGAAAGGAGGGGAGGGCTGTGGGAGTGGGATGTCGCCCGTAGACATTAAAGAAAGGAGCAGCACCAGCAGATTCCGAGTCCAATGAGTTATATGAGAACTCGGCAGGGCAACAAGCTGGACCAATATCCTGGCGCGCGGAGACAAGTGGCGCAGGTTGAAACCTAGGGTCTGGTTTACTCTCTCTACCTGCACCATTGGGACTGAGGGAGGTTAGGTCCGAAGAAAAAGTCCAGTTTCATTTGTTGTTGGTTACAGAGGGAGCGACAGAATCTGGAGACAAATTGAAGCACGGTCGTAACTAAGTGACAAGGGGGAAACCATGCAGCCGAAACAATTTGAAGAAAAAATAGAATGGCAATGCGAGAAGCGCGGTGGGTAAGGCCCGGCAGAGGAATAAAGTAGGTCATCTTAGAAATCGGTCCAGTAACCACCCAGATCACGGTGTTGCTGCGGAAGGAGGGGATCCGTGATAAATCCATGGCCACATGGGTCAAGGAAAGCTGGGGATTGGTCAGAGGCAGGAGCAGACCTGCCGGTTTGAGACGAGGAGACTTGTTCGGGCACAGGAAGCGCTAGCGCTCCACAATTCACGAACTTCCTGGCGCCTAGGTCGGCACGTAGAAATCGGGAGATGATGAGAGCAGGGACCTCTGTATCCTGGGTGCCCGCCATACGGGAGCAATGACCCAATGACAATTTCTTCTTCGAAGAGCTGGAAGGGTATGTATTGCGGGAGGAATGCCGTTGTAGATCTACTGGTGCGCAGAGGATGAGCCGTTCTGGAGGGATTATTATGCGTGGAGTGGACTCGTCTCAGTCACATCCGAAAGCACGGGACGCGAGGGCGTCGCCTTGACATTTCGTTCCGCAGGGCGGATTGTGAATGAGAAATTAAACCGGGAGAAAGGAGAGACCAACGAGCATGGCGTGGAATTTAAGGCGTTGGGCAGTCTGAGTTTACAGCAGATTTTTATGGTTCGGTATAGATGCTGACAGCGGTGACGTGCCCCCTACAAGATGATTAACGCCAACTCTTCCAGAGCCAGCTTGATGGCAGCAATTCCCGATAGCCCGTATAGAGTATTTCTTTCAGCCGTGGAAAAACTTTAGAAATGATCCCGCAAGTGAGGGTTTTGCCTTTGGGCCCTTTCTGGAGAGTATGGGCCCCGGCCCCCACCGAGGAGCAGTCGACACTCGAGAAAAATGGTTTTCAGTACTCTGGCGACGAGAGAGCACTGGCGCAGAGGCGAAGGAAGAAGGAACATTTTAACTTAGAGATCGGCTTTCCTCTGCCGCTGGTGCCTGGCTTAGGATTTGAGTTCTCTTGGTTTTAAAGCCACAATCCCTATGGGGGAACCAACGAGAAAATGTGGGATTAAATTGCCTGTAATTAGTTGTGCGAACCCCAGAATCTTTGTTTGGCTCGGAGGACCACGGGGAGCGGCCACTCGTAGGACGGCAGACTACTTTCGCTCGGGATCCATCTGTAGGCCCTTGTCAGAAATGATGTAGCGAGGTATGGTTGGCTTCTGCTGATGGGAAACTGGCACTTCTCAAGTTTGCATAGATGGCGGTTGGCCCTATGAGTTGCGGAAACTGGCGCACGTGAACTTTGTTGGGATTCAAGGTCGGGAGGAGGAAAAACCAGATTGTCGTTCAAGATACACAACCACGCTGTGACAGGAGGTCCCGGATGATGTCATTGACGAATTCTTGGAAGACTGGCCGGGGCTTGCAGAAGCCCGAACGGGCATGACCAGGTACTCGAAGTGCCCCGTCGCGGGTGTTGAATGCGGCTTCCATTCGTCGCCTCACGTATCCGTATGAGATTATAAGCCCCTCGCACGTTCCAGTTTAGTAAAGATCTTGGCACCTCGTAGACGGTCAAAAAGTTCCGGATCATGGGCGGGGGGAGTGGGGTAGCGGTTCTTTTACCGTTATTATTGTTGAGGCCTCGATAGTCTATGCAGGTCGCAGACACCGTCCTTCTTAGCACGACAGAAGAACCCGGCACCTGCAGGGGAGGAGACTTGCGGATAAACCCCCTCTGCAACGTTACTCAGCTTGCTTCTTCGGAGAAGAGTCTGCAAAGCTTTGTATGGTGCCAGGAAGGCCCGTCAGAGGCTTAGTCGACCCCGAAGAGGCGGTAAGCACCGGGCGATGGGTGCCACCTAACAGCAGGAGATGACACTGCCGACCCCAACTTAGGACTTCGCCCGATGCCAATCGAGCACTGGGAGGTGGCATTGCAGCCACGGGGGAGACCCAGGAGATGGACGAGGCGGAACTGGGTAGTACATAGAAGCAAGGTCTCTCCTATGCTGCACCACCTACCTTGGAAGGACCAGGGGCTCAGTTTCGGAACTGAATTGATCCTTGAGAATCTTCTCCATGACCGAGGAGATGAGTAGGGGCTTCTCCAGGGGAAATCACAGGGAGGTTATGCGGGGATACCTTGGGCAGGTCCAAGGAATTTTCGGCCAGAGCAGAGTCAGGAAAGCTGTAGCCTGATAACTTGGATCCAGGCCCAGTGCCAGACGGATCACGGGCATAGTCAGGCGAGGAGAGGGCTTGCTCTCACCTAGGGACGCCTCTACTACGTATCCTAGGTGCCCGTTTCCAGGTAGCTGAGGGAGACAGTGGGCAGATCTGCGGTAATGGTTCTGGCACTGCCACAGTACAGACAAGATTTCCTCACGTCTTCTGTTTTGCCCTCTGTAGTAGACAGGTGGCCCGTTACACCTCACATGGCCTCTTCGGCGGCAGGTGGCTGAGGGCTTCCGAGGCCGGCCTTTGAAATACTGGGGCCAGACGAGGAAAGTCGACCGGGGTATAGCTTTGCTCCCGTTCCTGCGGAGGTTCCTCCTGGGTTCCGAGAAACGGATGTCACCCCCCCCCCCCCCCCCCCCCCTAATCCGAGTGGCCTGGAGATAAGGTCACTCAAGGAAGACGGGAGAATCCGGTGCGGATAGAGCATCCCTTGATGCGGCTGGAGAGGCCCTTCTTGAAAGGTGCATCAACGACGCTTCATTCCACGATAATTTCGGAAGCCAAAGTGCGGAAACGTTTACGGCATAATCGCCTACAGAGGAGTCACCCCTTTGGTAGATTTAGCAAGGCGTTTCGGCAGACGAAAGCACCGGGATGGCTCCTCGAAAAACGCTCCTGAACTCGGTGAGGAATAAGCCAGGTTAGCTGTGACTAGGATCGTCCCTGTCCCAGAGGGGAGGTAGCCCTGCGACAGGGCTTTCCGGTGTGAGGCTTAGAAGAACGCCACCTTAGATCGTTCGGTAGGAATTTGGTTAGCCCATTAACACAAGTGCAGGGAGCATTGGGGTGATAAAGCCTGCAGGCCTTGGAGTCCCAGCGATCTTGTGGCATAGATAGACGAAGACGTGGACCTGCGGTTGGAGCCAGAACGCGGGGGGAGAAGCGGGAGCCAACGGGAGAGCGGGTTGTGCTGATGAGCGGCCAGGAGCTGCTGCATCATGGCGGAGAGTTGCCGAGTTGCGGGCTTGCGCTGAGCGGAGCTGTTGTGACTGCAGAGCCATCAATGGCGGTTGAGGTCAGCGTCAGACGGCAGAGGCACTTGGCGGGATCCATGGCCGGATCTTACTGTCCACGTACCCGGATGTAGAAGTGGACCATCTGGACCACCGCAAGCGATGGTGTAAGCCACGCAGGGAACGGAACTAAAGTAGGTCCGGTTTTCACCAGGAGCCCGCGCAAAGCGGGGATGGACTTGCTGCGGCGGGAGGTCTTACAAGGTAGTCCCCCCTGACGTGAACTTGCTTGCGGTGGCAGCCGAGGTATAGCACGGTGCAGGGATTCGTCAGGCAGGCTCGTAGTCGGGGACAGCAGATGGTCAGGGAGGCGGCACAGGTTCGTGGTCGTGGACAGGGATCAAGGTCACAGGCAGGCGGCAAGAAGCGTGGTCAAGGAACGGAAGCTAAAGGTACGGTACATGGTAAATCAGGAACAGGCTGTAGAAACGCTTTTCTAAACGGCAATCATTGGCACTAAAGATCCGGCCAACGACCCCAGGAAGGGGCAGGTCTTAAATAAGGGCAGTGACCGGCAATAGCCCAATTACCGGTACACTGGCCTTTAAATCTCACTGTGCCGCGCGCGCGGCGAGCCTAGATGTCCGGGGGAAGCGAGCGCCGGGAGGCTGAGACCGCATCAGGAGCGCGGCCGGGTTAAGTAGGGGTGTGCCGGGGCCGGCTGGGTGAGCGCGCCAACCGCCCGTCATGAGGGCGGCGGGGTGCCGTCGTTCGGTGACCACGGGTGTGCACGCGATTAGGGGCGGGTGGTCGCGGAACACACCCGTGACAGCAAACGCTGCCTGTCCTCGGGCGCACAGCACGTCATAGGGCCACTGCACTCGCCTGGATTGCGCAGAGGAGCTGCCGGTAGGAGCGTCCCGGCGCTGGAGGCGGTATGACATCATCACGTCTCCAGTGTCGGACTGAAGAGGAGCCCGCGGCCGGGTAGAGGACAGAAGAGGAGCGTGCGGCCGGGACGCAGGTAAGGTGAGTATAAATGTTATTATTTTTACCTGCCTGTGGCCCCTTTATGCCTGCCTGTGGCCCCCAGACGCCTGCCTGTGGCCTAATTACGCCTGCCTGTGGCCCCTTACGCTGCTTGTGGCACCATAAAGCACTGCCTGTGGCCCATACGCCTGCTTGAGCCCCTATACACCTGCCTGAGCCCCTATACGCCTGCCTGAGCCCCTATACGCCTGCCTGTGGCCCCATACGCCTGCCTGAGGCCCCATACGCCTGCCTGAGCCCTATATGCCTGCCTGAGCCCCTATATGCCTGCCTGAGCCCCCATATGCCTGCCTGAGCCCCTAGCTATATACCTGCCTGTGTGCCCCTATATACTTGCCTAAGCCCTTATAGCTATATACCTGTCTGTGTGCCCCTATATACCTGCCTGAGCCCCTATAGCTATATACCTGCCTGAGTGCCCCTATATTTATATACCTACCTGTCTAAGGGGACAATATACATATACCCGCCTGACTGAGAGGGCATATCTATATACCTGTCTAACTGAGGGGACTTATAAACCTATAATTAAGGAGTTACTGGAAATGTGAGGATTCTAAGATATTTAGAGTCCAAATCCTCAGGGTCGAGTATTGGTCGGGAGCAATCAGCATGAAGGTGTGAACCTGATGGAGAAGAAAAGGGCAAGTGAACGACGCTGATCAGAAGAGACGTCTCCGGTGAGTCACTAAATGTAACTGCAGTGTAATCACTTATATTTCTGCAGAGCATCTACATACAATTAGTATCTACCACTATCTGGTCACTGTATGGCGGTGGTATATGTAATCAGAGCCTGTGTACAGCTGATGTCACATGTGGGGGGCGCCTTCGGTCAGGGTCTGGCAGGATTATTTGAGCCTTAAGTTGTAATAGTTTGTGGTCTTGGTTTTGTAGGAATGTTTTTAGTAACAATCATTCGTCCAGAAGATTTGCTCCATGTATCGGTGGATTATTTAGTGACTGTTATTTAGGGGTATTACACTGTCATACGGAGGGGAGCGATTTTGAAGATGCAAATTTGTCAGGGCTGATTTTCATTGTGCAGTGACTGCTGAGGAAATGGACAGGAGCTATGTGGAATATAAATAAAATTAGTGACAGGACCTGGCATAGGGGGGAGAGGAATTAGTGTGGGGGGGAGCATTTTTTTGGGAGCGAGCGGGGGTGGGGGAGGGGGGGCGCCATTGGCTGTACTCGCCTAGGGCACCAAAATGCCTTGTCCTGGCCCTGCATTGAGGGTCCTCCTTTCTTCCTCCCAGAGTTCTCTGCCCCATGTCACGCCATATGCTCGCGGCCATTTTAGAAAAAAAGACAATTCGTTCCCGTGAAGTACCATAAACTTCGCCTACGTGCAGAATCGAAGTTTTCCTGAAATTATAAACGAATTCCACTTCGTTGGAATCGATTCGCCCATCTCTAATACTAACCCTTCAGAAAAGACTCAAATCTGGCTGCCACAAGGTTCCTAGCCTTTTTTATTTTAAGTAATAGTCCAGCGGTGAATAGGTGGAAGGGACACTAGAAATTGGAGTAATGCACAACTTCCCTGCCCTTTGGGGGAAGAATTGCCTTTAATCTCCCATTACCACACAACCATCAGATGTCTGTCCCCACCGAGGTCTGGTTAATGAACCATGAAGAAGAGTAGTTTCCATTGATCACTACTGATCAATAGTCTGCTCCCAGGGACCTTACCTTTTTATCTTCACGATGACAAACAAATCAGGTATAGTTACCAGGGTATGCAGCAACAGAAAAAGTTACTGTATTTTCTCCAACCTGGGGATACAACAATGATGGTGTTTTACATTGGGTATTTAAGGTTAGGGGTTTTTGAAAAACTGCAAGATACACTGCAGACCAGAAAAATCCAATTAATCACATGAACATAAAGGTTTGGTCTCTAGGTTGGATCTTGCTTTGGCACATACTACTGTATGCAGTTAGTCATATATGTTTGTTTTGCAGTATAACAACTATTCATCCATTCTAGTCATTGATTTTTTTTTCTCTATATCATTAGTATATATTAATCCCTATATCTGGCATATGTGTTGTATCTAGCTCCTGCATATATAGGAACGTTCTTGCCGCTTCAATGCCTCTTTAAAGGAATGAGGCCTCATTTTGTTACAGTAATCAACAGCATTCCCATAATTATCATAATAATTTTAAATCCACTACATGCTGCTGTATTGTCTCTGCCTCCATTCCTGTGCCAAAGACTGTTGTTCATCATCTCTGCCAACTTCACCTAATCTTCCCATCACCCTATGTTTCCTGTGCTGTTGGTTTCTGCACTGAGCTTGAGACGAGTTTCCCCCTATTAGGAAGACCCCCATTTGTATTCAGACTTAGGGTACAGTATGTTCACACGGCATGTTGAGTCCGTGTGAACATACGCTTTTAGATGCGTGTTTGAATCCGTCTGTTGGACCCCAAAAAGGACCCAAACACGCATCTAATAAATAGCAATGTGGTTTACATTGCTTTTAACATGAAACATGCATCGGCGTTCACACGAGTGTCTCATTGCGTCTTTCGGATCCATCTTTTGGATCTGTTCCAAGAATTGACATGTCAATTCTTGGTCTGAAAGAGGCAGTACGAGCCTTATTTAAAACTGTAGGGTGCGATCCTGCTGCATCCAACACGTATCCAAAACGGATCCAAAATCAGATCCAAAAACGCCGTGTGAACAGCCCCTTATGCCTTGTTAACAGGTGGTGGTTACCTTCTTTTTCCCTATTTTTTTGGGCTCAGGCTTGATGAGCTTGCAATGTGACAGGTGCATCAAGAATGTTAAAGAACTGCTAATAATACAGAATAAGGGCCTTCCCACCTTGGATTATGCCAATATTTCCTCTTTATTACTTTTAACAAGATCCCATTTCAAGGCTTTACTGTTAAGCCAGAATGTTCCAGAGGTTCACCTTAAAAAGGTAAAAGAAGAAATGTCTGTTGTTTAGCACATTAGCCATATATTCTGCTAGGAATTGATCATGCGTTGGAATGAAAAAATTTAGTAATTAGTAAATCCATAAATTGTAAACACCTTAACTATGATACTAACCCTCTCCCCTTTTGAAGCATGATTTGTATCTTTGCTCAATACTTTAGCATATTCAAAGAGATTGCTAGGTAATTTAGGTTATCCTTCTGGCCATGTGTAGACATCTTTTAATAGCTCCTTTGTTGATTCATTTTTCCCTTTCTGACTTGGGGAGAATTTTGCATGTTCCTCAATACATCAAAGTGTACTGTGTCAGAAATCTTCTTTACAGCTAGGATTTTGCTGGCTGCAGCTTTTTCTGCTGCAGCATGAGCCTTATTTTTACCTATAGATATTTATTTTTCTTTCTGTTAACTGCAATCTTCAGTCAGGGCAACTAATTCAGCAGCTCAGACTGAAAAAAGAGCCCTAGCCATCAATGTTTTGTTTCTCATTCTGATCGGGACATCAGCAGTGAGATCGCTGTGTCCTGGCAGCTTGACCCTAAGCAACGCCTATTCCTGGCTGCATTTTACCAATTTCACCAATCATACCTATTACCCCCCTCCAATAAAGACACGAGCCATTGATTGGATATAATTGGCCACAGCAGCCATTTTATTAACAGAACAAATAAATAACAATGACAAATGCGAATGAGTCAATAAAAAACTGCCCATTCGCCCTAAAATCCTCCAAAATCCATCTTGGGGCTGAGGTCCTTGGAGCAATGCCAAAAACCGGAACAGAGTCTGGTGAAAGTCTTCCAACACAGTTTTTACCCCCAGCCGTCACCCCCGGCTTCAAGGGCACCAAAAGCCACCACAGGCGGCTAACTCTCCGTTACCTGCTCCCAAGGACGCTGCCCTGTGGAGCCCCAACCTTCACCAGCCCGGTTCCCCCAAAAACTGGGAGCAAGCAAAGCCTGACTCCCCCATAACTTTTACCGCTTCCAAGGACCCCAACCCGCCACAGCTAGCGGTCATGAAACCTCATGAACGCGACGCCCCCCACAGCCCCAAAACTCTCTCAAGACCTTCCCGAATGTCCCATGCCCACAAATCCAGCCCTACCGCGTTTAAATGCACTCCGTCCCTCCGCCAAAACTCTCCCACCCCAGGTTCCAACTCTCTGTGCCTTATAACCAACCCCCCGTTCCTAACCACAAAAGATGCCAACGCTTTATTAACTTTAATCCTAGCCCTATTAATACCCACTTTGGAACTCGCATGTCTCCAAGATAATCTAGGGACTATATCCGACCACAATGTAACCATACCCGGGTACCGAGACCACAAACGTAATAAGTCATAACGTATATCCCTTATGAGTTCTCTAATCGGGCGCAACCCCAAGTCGTTCCCCCCTACATGGAAAACCACCACCTCAGGAGGTCGATCCCAATCCGCAAAGCGTTGAAACTCCAGTAGGACTTGACTCCACATAAGTCCCCTCTTTCCGATCCATCTCACCATCGCAATCTCCTCAGGAATTCCAAGCTGCCGCCCGCTTTGACGGAGCGCCGCCCTTTCTGCTCCCCAGTACACGAATGAGTGCCCGAAGATCCATACTAAACGTTGCCCTGTAAAACAAGAGGACAGGAGAAAAAACCCAACATTTTGTTCCTCAAACTACAGTACAATAAAAGGAAGAATAAATCCAGTCCCCAACAAGGTAGAAAAGCCCATTTAAGGAAAGACTTGAATCAAATGAGGCCGGATATATAATCTATACCGCTCCGACTCCCATCTACCTATCTTACGCACTGATTCTGCGTCTAAGCCCCAACCAGCTGCCTCTGTGGCGGCCCCAATACGAAATGAGTGCGGAGCAAATTGACTCGGGTCCAGACCCAACTCACCCAAACAACGACGAAAAACTGCAGTAAATTGAAACCGCGACAAAAAACGACCGTCTGAATGTAGCAGCAGGGGACCGGCATCATCGCCACATAATGGACCCAGGAACTGCCCCCAAACGAAGCGATCTACCCCTGCCCCTCTGATCTGTCTTTGACCGCCGAATACGAAGCACCAGAACCCCCCCTTGGAGCTGCACATCATCCACCTCCAAACCACCTGACACGTCTCTACTCGGACTCACCAATTCACTAACCCGTAGTGCACCGAAAAAGGCCAATGAAAATGCTAATTGAAATAACGCTACTTCAAAATCTGACAAGCAAACAACCCGTAATTGGCGGCCCAGACGCTCCAGGAGTTGAAACACTACTGGGCGCCGGCTGTCACCCGCTGTCGCCCCCCTCCTATAACCCCTGAGTGCCTGAGCGACTATAAAACTTTTAGTAAAATCTACCATACCTCGTGCCTTAAAACCAAAAGCTAATGCCGAGATAAAACGCGACACTTTCGCACAAGACCACCCTTCATTGGCCACATGCCCAATGAAGCTAAACAATGCTGCCACCCTGTCACCATCCGATGCCAAAGGGCCTAACCCTTCCAACCACCGTTCCCACAACGCCCAAGCAGAGGCATATGCATTCCAAGTACCCCTGGCTAAGGATGACCTGACAAGTTGATTGGCGGAACTGAAACCACGGTCCACAACTCCTCGGGGCACAGCATTCCCTCCGTAGCCGCCTCCGGCGCCAGTTCTCGGAAACGATCCAGCTGAAAACGAGACAGAGCGTCAGCCAGATCGTTTTTAACCCCCGGAACATGTGATGCCACTACCCATGCATTCAGCCCCAGGCAACGTAACACCAACCTACGCAGCAGACAAACAACCGGCGGAGAAGAGGCTGACAACGCATTAATGGCCTGCACAACACCTAGGTTGTCACAATGAAAACGAATCTTCCGGTCTCTGAAACGATCCCCCCAAATTTCCACCGCTAACACAATAGGAAACAACTCCAATAACGCCATATTACGTACCAAACCCGACTCCACCCAAGCCTTAGGCCACCGCCCTGCACACCAGTCCCCTTTACAATATGCCCCAAACCCCACACTTCCCGCTGCATCTGTAAACACTTCAAAATCCACATTACTAATTGCCCTATCTAAAATGATAGACCTTCCATTGTACTGGGTCAAAAAGGATTGCCATACTTTCAGATCCTCCTTCATTCCTGCCGACAACCTAATGAAGTGGTGCGGGGCCTGTACCCCCGCCGTAGCCCTTGCCAAGCGTCTTGAAAACACCCTCCCCATTGGCATTATGCGACAAGCAAAATTAAGCTTGCCTAAAAGTGATTGTAATTCCCTTAATGTGACCTTCTTGCATAATAACAACCTATCAACTTCCTTCTTCATGCCCCGTAGCTTGTCCTCCGGCAAGCTACACTCCATCCGAATGGAATCAATCCGAATCCCCAAAAAATTTATTACGGTAGTTGGGCCCTCCGTCTTGTCAGGAGCCAGCGGCACACCGAAATGTCGCGACACCCATTGCATTGCTGCCAGCAGCGACCCGCACACCTCTGAGTCCGCTGGGCCAATGCAAAGGAAATCATCCAGATAATGGATGATAGACGGCAGCCCTGAAACATCCCGTACTACCCATTCTAGAAAAGAGCTAAACGCCTCGAAGTAAAAACACGAAATGGAGCATCCCATTGGTAAACACCGGTCTATAAAAAACGCTCCCTCCCAATAACAGCCCAAGAGCCGGGCACTATCCGGATGTACCGGTAGCAATCTAAAAGCGGACTCGATATCCGTCTTAGCCATCAATGACCCATGCCCGAATTTCCTAACCCAACGCAGTGCCGCATCAAAAGATGTATATACCACTGAGCATAGCTCGGGGTCTATGCCGTCGTTAACCGATAAGCCCTTAGGAAATGACAGGTGGTGTATCAAACGAAATTTGTTTGGTTCCTTTTTGGGGACCACCCCCAAAGGAGAAACCACTAATCCCGGCATCGGCAAAAAGGCGAAAGGGCCCGCCATTCTGCCCAATGCAACTTCCTTTGCTAATTTTTCAGCTACCACCCCTGGGTGCGACATCGTGTGTGTTTTCGTGTTGGAATTTCAAAACCCTCTGTAAAACCCTTTTCCAGCAAAAGCGCCGCTTTACGGTCCGGATACCTACTTAGATACGGCACCATCGCGGTTATGCTCACCGGCGTCTCCCCCTTGCGAAGGTCCAGCCCCCCTCCCTTTTCCCTTTCGAAAGCACCGGGATGCCCCATGGGAAGCGGCGCTGCACACTGAGCATATGTGCTTAAAACGGCAGCTTGTCCCAAATCTGCATTGATTCTCATTGAATTGCCAGCAGACACCCATCTTGAATCCCCCTTGGAAACTACTACCGCCTGACCCAGTACCCCCCTGCTGGCCGAAGCTACCGAGTCCTCCCTGAAAGGGCTGCCCATAACGGGTTGGAGCCATCACCCTTAGCCATAATCCGATATCCTTATGGTCCCATCGGATTGATGGCCTGACCGCCTTTCGTTGACGAAATTGTTCGTCATACCGCAACCATGCTTGACCTCCATACACTCGTTGCGCTTCCCCTATGGAGTCAAGATAACAAAATAATGCCGAACAATGTTCGGGATTTTTCTCGCCAATAACACTAGCTAGGATAGCAAATGCCTGCATCCAATTCTGGAAAGTTTGCGGTATCAACCGCCACCTCCGCTTCTCCTCCTCATCCTTCTTACTTTCGTCTCGTTTACCTTTAGCTAAATTAAACTTTTCTAAAGGCAAAAGAGAAAATATCTCCACATATTCATCCTTCCAAATTTTCTCTTTTACCTCTTTTTTTAAATGTGCACCTAACGGACCCTCGAAGCAGACATATACCTCGCCTTTCGCCTTATCATCTAAACGCACACTATCTACCGCGTCCTTTTCAGTTTGGACTGACACCGTAACTCCTGCACTTCTGGTTTGCGATCCTTCCCCCACACGTAAATCCCCCACCCCTAACAACGAAGGGGATATACCTATCCCCGATGTACCTGAAGCCCTCCATGCAGGCAGCGGGGACACCTGAGCCCCCGAAGAGTCTGCACTTGGAAAACGCGCTAAAAAATTCCGCAAACTACTCGCTAAATCCCGCAATGCCGGGTCACCCCCCGCAAACGGTGTCGACCCCGCCAGCCCCTGTAACGACCCCCCCGCTGGCGATACAAACAACATAGATGGTGACTCACCAGGCTGCACGGGAGCTGTGATCCCGCCAGCCGCTCCAAACGATCCCTGAAGAGATTCTCCTTGTCTCCGGTGATCCCTGTCGCCATCCTGCGTCCCTGACTCCTGTCGTTGCCGATGTTGAATGAGGTGAACCTCTGACCTCACACGACTTCCTCCCTCCCTCGCCGGGGGACCCCCAAGTGGGCCCCCAAACGGTTCCACCGGCACCAGCCCACTGGGCACGGCCGTCCACCAATCTTCGGATCCACGCCTGGCTCGACCGCCAGTGAACTCCTCCAGTTCTGGTCCCCGCCGTCGCTCCCTGGCAGGCCCCCCGACCGGCTCTTCACCAGGGGTACCTGCCGCTGCTGCTACCACCTCGCTGACAGGAGCCGCAGCAGGCGCCACCCTCGGGCTAAGATGGCGCCGACTGCGCTCCGCTGGGCCCGCCCGACTATTAGGATTCCTCCCAGGACGGGCAGCGCGCGACCTCGCGGATGAGCGCGCCGCCCGTCCCGGAGGGTCCCCGGAGGGGCTCCTGCGGCGGACACGGGCCCTGGGGGTTACCTCAGGGCTCAGGCGCTCCGGAGGGCGGGTCCGGCGCCTGGCCTGAACTGCAGGCCCAGAAGCCAGTATCTGAGGCGCAGCAGCTGCCGCCGCCTCTGCATCCCCCAGCACACCTTGAACCTGCTGTGCCAGCCATTCCGCTCCCCGCTCCCCCGCCGCGCTCCTAAGCTGGGCCAACAAGGCTTCTACACTGCCTGACATTGCCGTGACACGGGAACAGCGCAAACCAGTTTTGAATTTTCTAGCCGCGCGTCTGCTCCCGCGCCGCGCGGTCTCGGCTATATATGTTGACTCCTCCCACCGCGTCACCCCTTAGCTCCGCCCCCCTAACCCTGCGCAACGGCCGGCGCGCCGGGTCATGTGGGGCCTCCCACTATGCCTGGGCTCCCGTGTCCGGCCCCGGCCTGGAAGCCTTGTTGCTTCAATTGCTGAAATGTTTTCGATTTCCCCCCCTCCGGCCCCAGGAAGAAAGTGGGGAAACCGCCATATTGGTACACCCTAATGCAGGGGTGTCAAACTGCGGCCCTCCAGCTGTTGGGAAACTACATCTCCCATCATGCCCACTGTTATAGATTATACAAATTCATGATGGGAGTTGTAGTTTCCCAACAGCTGGAGGGTGCAGTTTGACACCTGTGCCCTAATGCATTGTCTATACAATGCATTAGGCTGTATAAATGATCGAGCCCCCTAGTGGTGAAGCACCCTAGGGGGACTCAAAGTAAAAAAAAAAAAAAGTTTTAAAGTGTAAAAAAAAATAAATAAATAAAAGTTCAAATCACCCCCTTTTGCCATCTTACAAATAAAAAAAATAATAAAAAAGTTACACATATTTTGTATCGCCGCGTTCGAAAATGTCCGATCTATTAAAGTATATCATCATTTATCCTGTACGCTGAACACTGTAGAAGAAAAAAATTCCAAGCAGCAAAATTGCATTTTTTGGTCTTTTAATGTCCCATAAAAATTGGAATAAACTTAATTTAAAAAATTGACATGTATTCCAAACTGGTAGCAATAAAAAGTACACTTCAGCCTGCAAAAAATGCACCCCCACTCAAGTCCGTAGGTGTTAGTACAAAAAATATAGATGTAAATATACATCATAGGTTTTTAAGGGGTTAAAAAACCTCTTGTTGGGCAGATTTTCAATTTTAATCCAGTTGTGACTGGAACACAGTACATGTACACTAGTCCCCGGAGTCAATTGCTAAGGTCTTAACAATCGACTTGAGGCCTTAACAACTGGCTTAACAACCGACTGGAGTCCGCGGAGTCGATTGCTAACTCTTATCAACTGACTTGAGCTGAGGCCTTAACAACCGGCTTAACGACTGTTAGCGACTTCACACGCAGTAAATTATGTGTCCCCCAGTGAAGGTAAAAGGGTCCCCCAGTAAGTTATACGCCCCCCAGTAGGTGGTTATATACTTTATATATCTCCCAGTAGGTAGGTGTGTAGTTTATATGTCCCCCAGCAGGTATATAGGCAGGTTATGGATCCCCCAGTAGGTATATAGGCAAGTTATGGATCCCCCAGTAGGTATATAGGCAGGTTTAGGTCCCCCAGCAGGTATATAGCCAGGTTTAGGTCCCCCAGCAGGTATATAGCCAGGTTTAGGTCCCCCAGCAGGTATATAGGCAGGTTTAGGTCCCCCAGCAGGTATATAGGCAGGTTTAGGTCCCCCAGCAGGTATATAGGCAGGTTATAGGTCCCCCAGCAGGTATATAGGCAGGTTTAGGTCCCCCAGCAGGTATATAGGCAGGTTTAGGTCCCCCAGCAGGTATATAGATAGCTTATAGGCCCCACAGCAGGTATATAGATAGCTTATAGGCCCCACAGCACGTGTATATTTAGGTAGCTTATAGGCCTCACAGCACATATGTAGGTAGATTATAGCTCCTCCCTGCACGTATATAAGTAGATAATAGCCCCCCTCCCTGCACATATAACAATAGATAATAGCCCCCCTGCACATATAACAATAGATAACAGCCCCCCTCCCTGCACATATAACAATAGATAATAGCCCCCCTCCCTGCACATATAACAATAGATAATAGCCCCCCTCCCTGCACATATAACAGCCCCCCTCCCTGCACATATAACAGTAGATAATAGCCCCCCTCCCTGCACATATAACAATAGATAATAGCCCCTCCTGTACATATAACAATAGATAACAGCCCCCCTCCCTGCACATATAACAGTAGATAATAGCATCCCTCCCTACACATAAACAATAGATAACAGTCCCCCTCCCTGCACATATAACAATAGATAACAGCCCCCCCCTGCACATATAACAATAGATAACAGCCCCCCTCCCTGCACATATAACAATAGATAATAGCCCCCCCTGCACATATAACAATAGATAACAGCCCCCCTCCCTGCACATATAACAATAGATAACAGCCCCCCTCCCTGCACAAAAACAGTAGATAATAGACCCCCAGCATGAATAGCGCTAATTAAAAGTAATACCCTGACAGCACTTACCTGACCTCGCTCCCCGCCGCTGTCGCTGTCGCTGTCGGTGCTCCCGGTCTTTTCTTCAGCGGCGTGACGTCACCAGGCCGCGCGCGGGCAGCGTGATGACGCGCACGCCGCCTGGGCTGTGCACATCCTGTGCGCCACAGATTACTCCGCGGAGCTCTCTGCTCCGCTGAAGCATCTAACTGTATGTGCGTCCGGCGGACGCACATACAGATAGTCCCGCCACCGCTGCCGTCGCCAAGGTCCTAAGCCGCTAAGCCGATAGCTTAGCGGCTGGTAGCGGCTTAGGACCCTAACGATCGGCGGCGGCGGCGTATAGCGGCGGCGCCGGGGACTAAATGTACACAGTAGATGTAAATTGAGAAACACAACTCAATATTGATTACCCTGATTCATAAATATGTCATATGCGGCACTAGTTTGATATCTGACTCAACCGAAGGTCCCAGTATTGAAGAAGCACCTACTGGGTTTGGGATCTCATTTGTATGAGGATATTTTTTAGGCACCATTTCGGATTTGCAGACACCTTAAAGAGCTAAAATGTAATTGACACCACTAAAAGACCTAATTTTTTAAAACAAACGCCTCAAGGAATACATTTACAAGGTATAGTGAGTATATTGACTTCACAGGTGTTTCACAAATACTTTTAGCAGTGGGCCATGAAAATGAAAAATAATTTTTTTTGCAATAATATACAGTTTCAGCTGGAAATTTTTTGCACGATGAGTTGACATATTCATTTATACCATTTTAGGGGACACAGGACATTTTAAATCCATTCTGTGGGAAACAGAATAAAATATGGTAATCCTGGTAGTGTTTTTTTATTTTTATTTTTTACAGAACTTGCATTGCAGTAAAATTGACATTTTAATCTTACTCTGTAGGTTGATACAATTACAGTGATACCCGATTTATATATATTTTTTATGTTGTAGCAATTTTACATGATGAAAACATTTTTGATTTTTGAAAATAATGTGTATGCATTGATGCATTCTGATAGTGTTTCATGACTTTTTGATGGCTTTTTGTTCCTTTTTATGTGCATCAGGAAAAACAAGTATTGCAATTTTGAATTTTTTTTTATGCTGTGCAGCCTGCAGTTTTATAGCCCAGGTCACTTTGCATGTGGCGATATTAAATATGTGTATTTTTTACTTTTATTTTTTGGGGGTCATTGGACTTTGGGAAAAGGGTGGTTTGCGTGTTTTATTTTATTTATTGTACACTTTTTTTTTACATTTTCTTTTATTTCTACCTATAGGGGACTAAACTCACACTCTTGATCGTTCGCTGGTATAAAACATTGTAGCACATGACAGTACTGCAAAGTACTATACGACTGTTAAGATATGTTTACGCTGCGTTTTTGGACATGTTTTTGATCCGAAAAACGTATTCAAAAGCGCATTTAAAACGCACCAAATGTGTAGTGCATGTTTAGATGCATTTTTGCTGCAGTAGAAATGCACCCGATAGTTTTATATAGGGCTCCTGCTGCGTGAATCGGATCAAGAATTGACATGTCAATTCTTTGAACAGATCCGAAAGACGCATCAGAAAGACGCAAGTAAACATGCATCAGCGATCACTCGTCTGAACGCCAATGCGTGTTTTACATTGAAAGCAATGTAAAATCATACAGAACATTGTTAGATGCTTGTTTGGGTTCGTTTAGCGTCTGAAACACGGATCCAAACACGCATCTAAGAAACGCTGTGTGAACCAGTGGCGTAGCTACAGAGGTCGCAAAGGTCGCAATTGCCCACGGGTCCCCCGCGCCACACAACTGTGATTACAGGCAGCAGCTAGAAAGTGCTGTGCCCGGAGGAGGAAGCCAGGCAGAGGAAGTGGGTGGGGCTAAAGCCTCCTGGGCGGAACAGTGGGAGAATCAGAGAGTAGCCACACCTCTGCTCGGCTCCAGCTCCTGTCCTGCAGCTTTCACCTCCCGGCTGACACCTCATCCTCCTGCCGGCACAGTAAGTGCAAAAGAAAACAACAACAGTCAAAGAGCACACATTATATATCTTGAGAAACATAGTGTGTCCCTATAATGTGTATACCTAATGGTACTTGAGGCTGGAACTTGTAGTTCTGCAGCAACTGCTGTGGGACTAGAGCATACTACACTACATATGCTTTCAGTTTTAATGGCTATGTAGTGTAGTATTCTGGTATCTGTAGTTCCACAGCAGCTTCTGTAAAACTACAGGTCCCAGCATGTCTGCCACACAGGCCAGTCTGAAGTACCAGGAATACACATTTCAGGCACACATATGTGTATACACACACATGTATACACTTGGTAGTTGTAGAACTACAGGTCCCAGTAGTGTCAAGCACCATAAGGAATACACATTGCAGGCACACACTATGTGTGTGTGTGTGTGTGTGTGGTGTGTGTGATGTGTGTATGTGTATATATATATATATATATATATATATATATATATATATATATATGTTTGTGTGTGTCTCTGTAATGTGTATTCCTTATGGTACTTGACACTGCTGGGACCTGTATGCTAGGGGGATTACTAGTAAAATAAAAAAGATGTGAGAATGAAAGAAAAATCTAAAAGTTCAAAACATTCCCCTTTTGCCATTTTACAAAATAAAATAATCACAAAGTGACACATAACTGGTATTGCCACAGTCTTAAAAGTCCAGTCTATTAAATAAATATGACATCATTTATTCCATATGGTGAACACTGCAGAGCCTATGTACACTATCTACCAGGGCGTCGGAGTAGTGGAGTCGGAGTCGGTGACTATTTTGCAGGAGTCGGAGTCGTCATAAAATGGACCGATTCCGACTCCCAAAATATATAATAAGTTGGTCCAGTTAGTTTGATGCAAAGAGCAAGAATAATTGGGTCTGGCCAGTGCTACTGCCCCCATATCTTCAGTCTTATCACATGAGGAGTGTAATTGATGACATGGAGCAGGCAAAGCGCTGCCCCAGGGGAAAAGATCCCGCTCCCAGGGCAAACACATTTTAGCAAAATGTTTCACCTGTTCTCAAAGCAGTAGAAGAGTTCAACCATTCATCAGACCTGACCGTGGCTGAGGCAATTCCTTTATACCCTGACATTGTTAGAGATGTTGCCCCTGTGGTCACCGCTTTGCCCCCAACCCAAGTTAATGTAGAGAGGCCGTTCTCTAGCCTGGAAATAATGAGATCAGATGTGAGGTCATGTATGCAGGATCTGATTGAGGCAATACTATTTCTCAGAACAAATTCAGAGACTCCACAAATGTTCCTGCAGTGTTTTGCATATTTACAATTTTTTTGTGTTCTAAAGTCATATCCAATAAATATATTTTACACTGACAAGCAAATGGTAACAATGTTTTGAACTTGTGACTTTCAGGCTCCATATCTCACCCTCCACTACAGCTTTGTACATGAGGCTACTGTAATTTTATATATAGTCATCTTACCTATCTTATACATAAATTGGACCTGCAAGTGTTTAGCATCTGCTTAGTTCTGCAGATTCTTTCCTGTAACTGCACTGTTACTGTTTTGCTCCTAAAAATCAAAATGTTAATTTGTATTATTTTGTTAGCATTTGGGAAATCCATCTTTGGTTTTCTATACTGCCTGAATCCTTCTGGGCTCTGCATCAGATTCAAGTATATCTTGACCAAAATCTGATCCCAATGTTGGTGCAGACTGGACGGATACAAATACAGCTTTTTCTAAAAACTCCACCCAGAAGTGTTCAAAAGATCAAAACATTGTTACCCTTTTGCTTATCAGTGTCTGTTGTATCTAAATAGCTTGATTATTGTATCATAAGGTGATAAACAGCCTTATGTTACCACTTTACTACAGTAAGGTTATCACTTAAACATGCGCCGCGTATGAGGGAGTCAGGAGCCGAAGTCAGGAGTCGGAGTCGGGAGTCGGAGGTTTGGGAAATTGAGGAGTCGGAGTCGGGGCATTGGCTTGCCGACTCCACAGCCCTGCTATCTACCACTATATAGTCACTATATGGCGGTAATAGTGGTCAAACAGTAATGTTTTAATGTTGTAATGTGTGTTTTTATTCAGTAACAGTACAATGGTTTAATTCAGTGTTTTTACGGTGGCGGTATTATTTGATCTTTGTACATTGTTTTAATTTGGCAATATTGGTCTTGGTATTTTGATTTGGTGCGTAAACTGTATGGTGGTATTAGTCACTATATAGTGTTGAAATACAGTGATATGTGGTGGTATTATTGGTTTTGGTATATTGATTTGATGATTAACAGTATGTGTTATTAGTCACTATAGGTTAATTGTATGTGGCGTTATTATTTGGTCTTTGTATATTGTTTTTATTTGGCATTATTGGTCTTGGTATTTTGATTTGATCCGTAACAGTATGGTGGTAATAGTCACTTTATAATGGTGAAATACCGTGATATGTGGCGGTATTATTGGTCTTAGTATATTGATTTGATGAGTAACAATATGTGTTATTAGTCACTATATGGTAGCGGTATGTGGGGTATTTGGTCTTTATATATTGTTGTTATTGGTAATAATGGTCTTGCTATACTGGTTTGGTCAGTAATATTATAATGGTATTAGTCACTATATAGTGGTGTCATGTGGTGATCATGTGGCAGTATTTTTTGGCCCTTGTATACGTAGTGACCTGTGGAACACAGATAACGTCAATTAAACTGTACAGTGTAAACTCCATCAAAAACCAAACCCAAAAAACAAAAGTGCAATAACATTTTTTTCCTGTTCACCTCACAAAGAATTGGGGTGGAGGGAGGAGAGCGATCAGGGGCAGACGTTTTGGCTGTATAACTTGTTTTTCTTTGTTAACCTGTTGTTAAAAACTAGTGGTCCAAAGCCATGGTCTGGTGGTTGGGGGGCCCAACCTGAAGTTTTGCACCCGGGCCCACAAGCCTCTAGCTACGCCCCTGGTGTGAACATTCCCTTAGTTAACAGGCCAGGTACTACCCATAGGTGCGTCCTGGCCTGTTTAGTCTTTGTTAGGCTTTTGGGCTGTCATGGCAACCCTGTAAACGCACAATGGGTTTCCAATGGGAACAGAGGGAGCTGTCTCCCTCTGTCAAACCTTTTAGACATGCAGTCACCATTGACTGCAGCATCTAAGGGCTTAATCAGCTGAGATCAGAGTAAACTCTGTCCCAGCCTTTAGCACAGATTCCCAGCTGTAATATATAGTCTGTTCCATGTGCTGATCAAGCAGGCTTCACTTCTGAGCCCGCACTATGTATATGGCACACAGGAATGTCAGTTTGCAGCAAGTATTTACTGCCTATAAAGTACCTATACATCCAGTGTTGGTAAGGGGTTAAAAGAAGCTTTAATGCATTATTTGAGTTTCATATTCATGACCCTGAGCAACGCCTATCCTCTGCTGCTCTTGGCCAACGCTCCAATCCCCCCAGATCCCTTAAAATGAAGACACCAAGACGTGGATTGGATAAATTGGCCACAGCAGCCGTTTTATTAACAGACAAATAAATAACAAATAACTAAATGCAAATAAGTATTTATCCCCCAAATACCCATTTGCTCTAACCCGATACCCCAAAATCTTCCAACACCTTCCGTAACATCCCTACAGAACCAACTTGGGGCTGAGGTCCTTGGAGCTAAGATAATCCAACCACCAGGGTCTGGCGAAACTCCTCCTCCTTCTCTTCACAGTTTTACTCCCAGCCGTCACCCCTGGCTTCAGGGCACCAAAAGCCACCTCAGGCAGCTAACCATTCCGTAACCTGCTCCCAAGGACACTGCCCTGTGGAGCCCCAACCATCGCCAGACAGGTCCATCCAAGAAAATGGGAGCCAGGCTGAGCCTGACTCCCCACTACTTTCCACAGACTCCAAGGACTCCAACCCACCACAGCTAGCGACCATGACACCTCACGAGCGCGACACCCCCCACAGCCCCAAGGCCCTTTCTAGCCCCTCGCGGATGTCCAACGACCACAAGTCGAGCCCAACCGCGTTCAAATGAACACCATCCCTACGCCAGAACTCCACATCACCCGGCTCAAGATCCCTATGCTTTACAACAAACCCCCCGTTCCTCAACACGAATGATGCGCCCTGTTAATACCCGCCAGCGAGTCCACATGCCTCCACGACAACCTAGGCACTATGTCAGACCAGACCGTCACCAATCTAGGGTAAAGGGATTACAGCCGCAACAAGTCATATCGCATATCCCTTATTAATTCCCTGACGGGACGCAAACCCAAATCGTTCCCCAAACGTGAAAT
The DNA here is from genome assembly GCA_025379985.1 of Phyllomedusa bahiana. Classification (NCBI taxonomy): domain Eukaryota; kingdom Metazoa; phylum Chordata; class Amphibia; order Anura; family Hylidae; genus Phyllomedusa; species Phyllomedusa bahiana. The sequence continues at coordinate 7,810 of JAODAL010020348.1, read as the reverse complement.
ACTACAACATCCGATGGCCGATCCCACAACACAAACCGTTGAAAATCCGGTAGAACCTGACTCCACATGAGTCCTCATTTTCCAATCCACCGCACCACCGCCACTTCCTCCGGAATTCCCAGTTGCCGACTGCTCGCTCATAGAGCCGCCCGCTGTACACCCCAATGCACAAACGAGTGACCAAAAATCCAACCCAATCGCTGCCCTTGAAACGAGACCCCCCATCATTACATATTCTGGACCAAATGTGGGCGGATGTACAACCTATAACGCTCCGAATCCCAGCTTCCCATCTTCCGTACTGATTCCGCATCCAATCCCCACCCCGCCGCTTCCGATGCCGCCCCAATACGGAACGAATGCGGAGCAAACTGCCCCGGATCCAAACCGAACTTCCCTAAGCAGCGCCGAAAAACTGCTGTAAAATGGAACCGAGACAGAAAGCTGCCATCCGAATGAACTAGTAAGGGGCCAGGTACCTCACTGCGCCGCCTCCTATAATCATCGAAACAACGAACCAGGTACACCCAACCACCCCCAAGTGCAACATCTTACCTTTGCCCGCCTGATCTGTCTAGGACCTTCGGATATGCACCGCAAGACCCTCCTGCTTACGGTGCACATCCTCGCACCGTAACCCCCCAGCCATCTCATCTCCCTACTCGGACACACAAGACACACAAGTTCGCCGATACGCAACGCGCCACAAAAGACCAAAGAGAAGGCAAGATAAAACAGAATATCCTCAAAATCCGAGGAACAAACCCCCACCAACTTATCGCCCAATCGTTCCAACAAGTTAAACACCACCGGACGTCGCTTATCTACCACCCTTGTACCCCTCTAAAACCCTTTAAAGACCTGCACTACACGAACCCCTTTGGGCCCACATCACCCGGGCCCCCAACCTTTTAAAACCCAAAGGCCAAAGCTGACACAAAACGTGTCACCTTAGAGACCGACCACCACTCATTAGCTGCTTGACCGATGAAACTAAACAACGCCGCCAACCTTTCCCCATCCGAGGATGGTGGCCCAATGCCCTCCAACCACCACTCCCACAGGGCCCAGGAAGCGGAGTACAAAATCTAAACGTCCCCTTAGAAAATTTTTTGTTTTTTGAACACCGGGTTTCGCAGAATAAAAACCCAAAGGTCCAAAAACCCCTCGAGGCATTTCCTTCCCATTTGCCGCTGCCTCTGGCCCCAGCTCCCAAAAAAAGTTCCAACTGAAAAATGAGCAAAGCGTAAAACAAAAGTCTTTCCCACCCCCGGGACATGTGTCCCACCACCCAGTGTTAAACCCCCAGACTCGCAACCCCAACCGAAGCAAAAAAACCAGAAAGGGGGGAGAAGGGGCCGTTAAAGGATTTAAATAGCCTGGCCACCCCAGGTTGTCGCAATGAAAACAAATCTTCTTGTTCTTAAAACGATCGCCCCAAACTTCTCCCCCAAACACAAGGGGGAAACAACCCCAAAAAGGGCCGATTTTAACAAACCCCTTCAACCCAGGCCCACCCCCAACCCCCCCTTTGCAACCAACCCCCCTGACAATTGCCCCAAAACCCCACACTCCCCCCGCATCTGTAAAAACTTCGATGTCTGCATTATAGCACCCTGCCCAAAAGATAATGGGTTCCCCCAATTTAATTGTGCCAAAAATGGATGCCAAACCATCAAATCCCCTTTCATCCCTGCCGTCAAACAAATAAAATGATGTGGAGCCTGAAGGAAGCTGCTCATCAGTGACTCCAGACTTAGGTTGCTGCTGATGGAGCTGGTACTGCTTCTAACCCCCCCCCCCCTTTCCCCAAGCAGCGCGGCAGTGTAGGAGCGCTGAAAAACCCCCCCGGTCAGACTGTCAGAGGGGGCGAGCCGCACATAGGCAGCGGAAACTGACTAGGGGGGTTTCCCCCTATAGTATTTGGTTTGTCCTCCCTCTCAATAGCTGGGAAAAAGGTCCCATTTTGGACTGGTAGCGAGGGCCCAATAGGGTGGGAGCCAGAAGTCACCCTCCCCGGGGATGCTGATTTTTGGGCTGTCAAAGCCAGGTAAATCAGCATGCTGGGGGGCCTCTGCAAAGTGCTCCGAGGGTCCTGCCTCCCCCCAACTTTAAAATCCCACGGTGTTGCGGGTCATTACCTCGTCTTCCCTTTTCCATCCACCCCCCCAGCTGCTCCTGCTCCTCCCCCTTTGTCACCTGGGTAGAAAATCCACTAATTTCACCAGAAAATGCTTTGCCCCAAATTTGTCCCCCTCCTCCCCCTCCATTTCAGTCCCCACCGGACTCATTGGCCACGAGATGTAGTCGCCACTCTCCAGTCCCTGCCCAGACAGATTTTTCAGCATCTGTTCCAGGACATGAAGCAGTGGAATGACTTTATTCATCCCGTAGTCCTGGCGACTGACAAATAACGTGGCCTCTCGAATGCCTCAACAAAGGCAGGTTTTAACGCATGAGCTGCCACTGGCTGACATCAAAGTTACACAGGGGAAGTACTCCTGTCGCCTGGATCATCAAAAAATAGTTAATGGCCTTTCTCTGTTCATACAGTCGGCCCAACTTGTGCGGGCCCTGGAATTTAAAGGGGGGTGGAAACATGCATATCAAAATGTGTTGGGGGAGGCCGTTCTGCCGCTGCAACTCGAGGGGGGTGTTCCCTGGCTTTGTAGAATGGATGAAGTGCATGCACTTTTTCCTGGCATTTTCAGATTCTTCTGAAGATCGGTGGAAAGACTTCAGGTACCTTTTTCACAACCAGATTGAAACCGTTGTGCATGCAGGGCCAGGGGCCCAACCCTCCTCGGTGCAGCCCCGGACACCATGTTCCTCCCTTGCCCGTCACCATGGTTCGATTTGCAGTTGGCGCGGAGAAAGCCACACTTCGATTTCTTGCTGCATGACGCGGAGAAAGTTCCTCCCCTGTGTGATTCTTTTCGCGGGGGCAACCCAGGTGTAGAACTGCGTGACACTGCTGTGCCCTACACATGTGGTATGATGGAGCAGTACTTGTGGAGGCTGAGATTGTGGTGGTGGTGGAGGAAAGGAGGCGGACATTGGCGCAGGAGCCGCAGTTTGACAACGTGGAGGAGAATCGGCGTCTCCTGTCCAAGTTGTTGGTGTGCCTGGGCAGGAAGCACTTTTTCACCCATGGGCCGTAAAGGACAGGTACTGGCCCTGACCGTAGTTACAGCTCCAGACATCCGCGCTGCCGTGCACCTTGGAACAAAACCGATAAGCTCAAGGACGGGCCCCCAACTTCTGTTCTACATATTTATGAAGTGCTGGTACTGCCTTTTTGGAAAAGAAATTACGGCTTGGAACTCTCATCTCGGCTCGGCACAAGCCATTAGTTCTCTGAATGGTGCAGAGTCCCCATTTGGAAAGGGAGGGACTGCATACCAACAACTTGGACGGGAAAGGAGCACGGTCAGCTTCTGCACCTTAGGAGGGTTGGACGCAAACTGTTGTCTCTTTGCAATCGCCTCGCTGAACGACTGCTGGCGCCATGAGTAGCGAGGAGTAGGAGCATCTGGACCGGGAGATGATGTCAAAGAGAAAAATCTCCCTTCTGCAGAGGTGGTGGAGCCTTGACTGGCTGCAATGGCATGCGTGCCACTGGGGCTTGTGCTGCTTTTGCTGCGGCGGCAAGAGGGAAACCACCATATCTGAGCCACGTTTCTCCCCCGGCCACCGGATGGTGACGCTGCATGTGTTACGCAGGGCCGTGGTGCAAAAGTTAACTCCCTGGCCACGCTTCACTTTCTGCCTACAGATTCTATATATACCCATATTCGGCTCCTCCGGTGTCTTAGCAAAGAACTGCCACACTGCCGAGTATCAGATTTTACTGCCAACGCTCCGCACTGAGTAACTACTGCTGGCACTGCCTCGCTGAGCCCTTGTGCCGCTACTTTCTTGGACCTGCGAAGCGGGTTTTTTACCCCGTGGCCGCTTGGCTCCCGACCTCACACTGCTGCTATCCTGCTGACTCACGGCCACACAACCCACTTGCTGGCTGCACCGCTGCCTGACGCGCAAGCTGACGCCCTCTTCTCCTGACGATGATGAAGCCCTTGCCTCACCGGCACCCAAGTTACGGTCGGCTACATTCATCATCTATTTGTGTTTCATCGTCACTGCTGTCCTCATCACCGGTCTTGGTATGCAGAGGCTGACCCCTCCAAAAACATGACCTCCCATGCCACTCTCCCAAAATCTATATTTACCGCCTACTGCAAGAAGCGGGGATATTGGCCCCATTTTTTCGCTGCCCAAATAGCTGCTGACTGCCCTCCTCAAATTGTTTATCCTTGCTATATAGTGGCGCTGAGCCAGACCACTAGTAGATCTCTGCTGAGGGAACCGGATGGGACAGAGGCGGGTTTTAGGACAGGTGAGGGCCCTGACCCGCTCCCGGGCCATGCCAAAATAAGGGTTGTGTCTGAGTTCCCACCGGGCTCTTGGCTGGGGTTGTCAGATGTCATCTGGGAGGAAGTGGATGACCTAGTCAACCAATCAAGAACCTTGGGGTTTCTGAACACACACGGCCGCTAGATGGAAGGGGGCAGTTGTGGCCTACCGAGTGACCCGCTGCGACTCCCCTTGCTGTGCTGCGACCTAGGCCTGGGATGTTTGTGCCCCTGCCACTCGCGGTGAAGAGCCTGCACCTCTCTGTCTGACATACGTTTGTTTTTAAAATGTACAGACACTGTTGGGTGAAATAACTGAATGATAAATACACACCCTGTATTTGACTCAAATGAACCCATAAAAGTTGGTAACCCTTGATTAAATTGCCTCACAATGGCGGAAAATGACTTGTATGTGGCGATTAAAAACTCTGTGTATTTTACTGAATATAAAAGCACAAACAGCTTAATTAACCTTCGGATATGAATTGTGTACAGAATTTCTTCTGGGCGTGAAAAAAAAAGTTTCTTTTACGAGTAAAAACGAGAACAAGCTTACTTAACCCTGGTGTAAATTGCGCAAAAAAATTTGGGGCAACCAAAAACTACGAGTTTTAGGTGGTTAAAATGGGGGTTTTTACGCTAACAAAGAGAATAAATTTAATTAACCTTCCTTGTAAATTTGGTGCGGGAAAATTTATTTTTTTTGGTGAAAAACGGTTTATTTTTGCACCACAGCAGAAAAAAAAACGCTTAATTAACCCCGGATGTAAATTGCGCCAAACAATTGAGCAAACACAAACTACGAGCTTTTTAGCGTGTACATGCTGTTTTTCTCGCTAACAACAAAAGAAAAAAATTTTAAAACCTTTCCCTTTTGAAATTTGGCTACAGGAAAAATGTATTTTTTGGCGGTGAAAAAAAACTTTCTTTTTACCACAAAAGCAGAACAACGCTTTTAAATTAACCCCCGGGTGTAAATTGGCAAAAGATTGAGCACCCAAAAAAAAGAGTGGGATTTGTATTTTAAAAACGCTGTTTTTTTTAAATAAATACAACAGGAAAAGGGGGGTTTGATAGTCTTGGATATTCAATGTGCTGTGAGCAGAAAGCATTAAAATGTATTGCAGTGCATTGGCCAACTGGCTTCAGATCCAATAACCCCACAAAATAAGAAATAGAACGTTAAGAAAGCAGTCTCTGAGACAAGCGAGACACCCCTCAAAAATGCTTTTTAAAAAAACCGTTTTTCAGTAAGAGCTATTACAAGCAGCCCGGCAGCACCTTCCCAATCAGTACTTGAGAGCGGTATGGCCCCCCAGCGTCGCCCCCCGGATTACATGTACGGTGAGTCACAAAATCCCGCCGGTCTCTGTTTGGGTTTACTCTGAATTTCATGCAGGCTATCCCTTCTTCCCCCCCGAGTGCTTTCCCCCAGTAACCCAGTGTCGCACCCTTTTTTATCAATCAAAAGCCCCTTTGTTCACCAAAAACCCCCCAAAACTTCGACTAGTTCAGAACCAGTTTTCCCTGAAATTCAAAAACAAATTTCCCACTTCTTTAGAATCAAATTGCCCATCTCAAATGATAAATGATGAATTAAACCAAATTGTTGGGTTCCTTCTTGGGCCACCCCAAAAGGGGGAAAACCCCAAAACAGGAACCGACAGCATGCAAATAACCCCCACCCCTGACCAAGACCCCTCCTTCCCCAAACTTCTCACCCAAACTCGGGGGTGTAGCAGGGGCCGATCGAAAATTTTCTCGAAAAAAAGGGCCCTCAGGGCAGGCGAGGGGATACCGAAAACCTTCCCAAAAAACCCCCGCTAACAAAAGCCCCGCCCCCCGCCCGGATACCTTTTAAAGGTAGGGCTCCATCGCGAAAATTTTCAGGGGTCTCTCCCTTAAAGGAGGCCAGCCCCCTTTTCCGTTCCCTTTCCCCAACGGCCTTCAAAGCGGTAGACCTTCCCCCTAAGCCCTGTCTTGAGGCGCACACTATCCATGGAATCCTTTTCAATTTGAACCCGATACGGTCCCGCGTCCCCTGGCTACCGCCCTTCTCCCGCACCCAAGTCCCCATCCCATGGGGGGAATGAATAGGCCCCGCCGAGAAGCCAACCCCGGACCCCAGGCTGATCCCGGGGTAGCTGACCCTCGCCCCGGTAAACATGGGAATCGTGCCAAAAAAACACGTAAACTCCCACCCGCTCCCGCCTGCCGAAACCCCCGCCACCTACCGAGCTAACCCCCCCAGCCAACCCCGCGCGACTGCCCCGATGGTGACAAGAAAAAAAAATGGACAAGACTCACCAGGCTGCACGGGGCGTGACTGCCAGCCTGCTGTCCCATCCCCGAGTTTCTCCATTCCGGGGGTAAGCTTTGTCCTTCTTGTCCCAATCGAACGATGCCCCATCCTGGAGAGATGAACCTCGACCGTACGTTCCCATGACTTCCCCCTTTTTGGAAGACCCCCCAAATGGGGCCCCTTTTCCCCCAATCAGCACCAGCCCCTCAGGGCGGCCGTCCCCAACCGTTGCGTTGCCTAGACCCCCGCGCTGCCTCCCATAGAACACTTCCCGGGTCCGATTCCCGACGCTCCCCTGGTGGGGCCCCCGACCGGTCTCACAGGGGGACCCCCCGCAACCCGGCATCTCGAATGCAGGAACCTAACAGAAGGCACCGCTGTAACAAAAACAGTGCGCATATCCTCCACTGCTGTTTAGTGTGACGGAAAGTTGATTCAGCCGCACGCTTTACTCCCCCCCCTGACCCCCCGCGACAGACGGCTCCCCGGTCATGTGGGGCCTACCCTTAGGGTTTGCCCCCGTCCGGCCCGTCCTTTACAAGTTATAGTTTGTAGATTTTGCGGGTTTTGGAAAATTTTTTAAAGGGGGTTTTCTTGAGTGACTTTAGTTAAGAGTAAAGTTTTTCCTAGGTGGGCAAGTGACTTTTTTCCTCATGGGGAGTTGAGGGGTAATGGTGAAAGGATGTGTTTCTTTTTTCACTCTTGCAAACATATTATTTTTGTACTTATCATATATCCCAACTTTTAGAAAACTGCAAAGAGGGAACCTCGCCCCTAAAACCACGCCCTTTAACCCCAGCCAGGTAAAGGACATCAACCTGCCAACCCCTAACCTGCCCAACCTTTTAACATCATACAAAGGGCACGTTCTAACCCTCCCCAAAACCCCATAAACATGCCATGGGCCTTTTAAAATGACAGTCCAACCAACCCGGCTTAAGGGTCTTAAATTGTATTTTATAAAGTATTATTTTGATAAACAAAAATCCTACAAATACTGAAAAATAAAGTTCTGTGGGGGATACCTTATATAAAGGGGCATCATTGACTGAATAATACCCCACAGTACAGGACCTGATGGGCGGGGGAATCA
>JAODAL010020347.1:0-69671 GCA_025379985.1 Phyllomedusa bahiana | reverse complement strand
ACTACTTACAGCTAAAGGACTAAATCACTGTAAGTGGCCTCTATCCAGAGCAGCAGGTCCCTTCCTTCATAATTACCAGGAGATAAATTATAAGGATTTCCCCTGGTGCAAGCCCTGACCCACCATGTACAATGTGAGGATGGCTACACAGAGGAGAAGGAGACCCTGCTAAATGATCACAATACAGATCAGGAGCCCAGAAACATGTAGGAAGTATAGAAAAGTGGGAGCGAATGAAAAAATATGTCTGATAGATAAGATAGATAAATAGATAGATATGAGATAGATAGATAGATAGATATGAGATAGATAGATAGATATGAGATAGATATGAGATAGATAGATAGATAGATATGAGATAGATTGAGATAGTAGATAGATAGATAGATAGTTAGATAGAAGATAGATAGATAGTTATGAGATAGTAGATAGATCATATATGAAGTAGTGTGAGATAGATAGATAGATAGATAGATAGCTAGATAGATATGAGATAGATAGTAATTAGATAGGTATGAGATAGTAGATATGAGATAGATAGATATGAGATGAGATAGATAGTAGATAGATAGATAGATTGATATTGATAGATAGATTGATAGATAGATAGATAGATAGATTATATGAGATAGATATGATATGAGATGATATGAGATAGAAGATAGATAGATTGATAGATAGATATGAGATAGATAAATAGATACATAGATAGATATGTATATAGATAAGATATGAGATTAGATAGATAGATAGTTAGATATGTGATAGTTGGTAGATAGATAGGATACATACATTACATAGATAGATAGATAGATAGTTAGATATGAAGAAGTAAGGGATAGATAGGATATATAGATTGATTGAGATAGATAGTTGATATGAGATAGCTAGAATAGGATTGATAGATAGATACATAGATAGATTTGGATAGATAGATATGAGCTAGATAGGATAGATAGATCAGATAGATTGATAGATAGGATAGATAGATAGAATAGACAGGAGATAGATGGAAGATAGATAGGAGATAGATAGTGATAGTTAGATTAGATTGATAGCATAGATAGGTAGATAGATAGATAGATATGATATAGATAGATAGGATGATAGATAGATAGAATAGAGTAGATAGATAGATAGATATATAGGGATTGATAGGATAGTTTTGATAGTTTGATAGTTATGAGATATGATAGATATGAGATGATAGATATGTGATATATAAATATTGGGATAGATAGTATATGAAGATTATATTTGATATGGATAGATAGATTGGATAGATAGATGATAGTATAGATATGAGATAGATAGGAGAGATAGATAGGAGGAGATAGATAGAGGAGATAAATAGATAGTTACAGTTGAAACCAGAAGTTCCTCTTCCTCTCTATAAGGCCCATTGAAGGTTTTTCTCAATCTCTATGACATGAAATCAGAATAAACCTTCCCCGTTTTAGGTAAATTAGGAACCAAAAATGATTTCTATTTTGCCAAATGCAGAATAATGAGACAGTAGAATGTTTAAGGCTTTTATCACTTTCTGCAAACGTCAGAAAGGTTTCCTCCACTTTCATTAGTATTTGTAGCTTTGCCTTAACTGTAGGACGTTGGGTTCAAAAGTTTTGGGAATCTTCTACAAGCTTCTCACAATAGTTGGTAGGATCTGTCCCATTCCTCCTGCGACAGAAAACTGGTGTCAATGAGCGTGTTTGGGGGTCACATTGCTCGCTCGGCCTTTTTCAGCTTTGCCCATAAATTTTCAATAGGTTTGAGATCAGGGCTTTGTGACGGACGCTTCCCCCCAGGCTGCACAAACATTGACTTGGTTCTCACTTTGTAACCTAGTTATGGCAGTTGCTTCGGGTTCCTTGTCCATTTGGAAGAACCATTTTCCGCTCAAGCTTTACCTTCGGTCTGATGTCTTGTGAGTTGCTTCACTATTGCCCATAATCTTCTTTTCCATAGGATGCCATCTATTTTGTAAAGTGCACCAGTTCCCTCCTGCAGCAAAACCAACTCACTACATGATGCTTCCTCGCCAGTCAGCTTTTCAGTTGGGATTGTTTCTTTTGGTGTAATGGCTTCTTCCTTGCAGAGTTGCCTTTCCAGCCCATGTTTATCTGTTCTCGTTTCATTGTGGAATTGACCCACAATCTTACAGCTTCCGCCAGCATCTTCACAAGGTTTTGTTTTGTTCTTGGGTTGATATGCACATGTCGGACCAAAGCACGTTCATATCAGAGACACAGAACCTGTCTCTTTTCACTGAGCGGTTTGATGATGGACATTCCCATATTGGTTTGTTATTTGTTGGTATATTGTTTGTAAATATGAACGTACACCGGCACCTTCTAGGTTTCTGGAAAATTGCACCAGATGATCCACACTTGTGCAAGTCCACATTCATTTCCTGATATCTTGCTGATTTGTTTTAGACTTTCCCATGATGTTACAAACAAGAGCAGTGTGTTTCTGCTGTGCTTAAAAATAAATCCAAAGGTGTGCCTCTAATTACCAATAAACCTTCCAAACACATGCTATCATTATATGGGTGGTCCCAAATTATTTAAAGGCAGAGTAATCCAGTGTATGGAAAACTTCGACCATTTGCAGAATTAATAATAATGCCTTAAAAATTCTCTCTATTTGGCCAAATAAAATTATTTTGGTTCCTAATTGATCTAAAACAGGGAAGGTATATTCTGATTTCATGTCAGAGAGTGAAAAAAACCTGCAGATCGGGCTTTTTATATAGTGGATGTAAAATTCTGGTTTCAACTGTAGATAGATATGAGAGATAGATAGATAAAATAAGATATGAGATAGATAGATAGATAGATATGAGATAGATGGATTGATAGATAGATAGATAGATGTGAGATAGATAGATAGAAGGATGGATAGATGGATAGATAGATATAAGATAGATAGATATATGAGATAGATATGAGATAGATAGACAGATGGATAGATAGATAGATAGATATGAGATAGATAGATAGATAGATATGAGATAGAGAGATAGATAGATAGATAGATATGAGAGAGATAGATATATTTGAGATAGATGATAGATATGAGATAAGAATAGTTAGATATGAGATAGATAGATAGATTAGATAGATTGAAGATTAGGAGCTGGATAGATAGATATGAGGATAGAAGATAGAAGATAGATATGAGTAGATGATAGATATGAGATAGATAGATGATATGAGATAGAGTAGATAGATAAGATAGATATGAGATAGATAGGTAGATATGAGATAGATAGATAGAGTAGATTAGGATAGATAGAATAGGATAGATTTGAGATGGGTTTGATATGAGATAGATAGATAGAATAGTTTGATTGAGAGAGATAGATAGATATGATATAGATAGTTAGATAGATATGGTATTGGTAATTTATCGCCTCTTATGAAGCGCTGTATGTAGCGCAAAACGCGTTAGGTTTTAATCTGTTGTTTTTTATTACTGCGAAGGATAATACTCCTTTGATTGTTTTTGTAGAAAGAAAATAATTCAGATATTTTAAAGTATCGCCGGCACATTGCCGCGGTTTTATTACATTTATAACTGGGTGTGCGCCGGTTCCGCCATTTTTTTCTTTTTATCTTAATACACTGAGATCGGGAATATGGTTTATACCCGCTGAAGGGAACATGATGAAGGCAGCCGTGTCAAAGGGCCCACGGATACAATATGCCCTGTATACGTCTTGATGAGTGTTGTTGCTTCTAAACTAGCCTGCACAGCACCCGGAGGTAAGCGAATTTACCCCCTTTCCTATTGTGAATTTTTTTTTACTTTATTACACTCATTGGCTTGTGACGCACCCAATGTTTTTCTTTTCTTTTCTGTCTAGATAAATAGATAGATAGATGATATGAGATAGATAGATAGATAGGATATGAGATAGATAGATAGATATTGCGATATAGTTAGTATAGATAGATAGATTAGATTTGAGATAGGATAGATAGATAGATAGATAGATATGAGATAGATAGATAGATAGATATGAGTTAGATAGATAGATAGATATGAGATAGATAGATATGAGATGGATAGATAGATTGATATGAGATAGATAGATAGATATGAGATAGATAGATAGATAGATAGATAAGATTGATAGATATTAGATAGATAGCTATGGAGAGATAGATAGATAGATAGTTATGTAGATAGATAGATATTAGATAGATAATAGATAGGATAGTGATAGATAGATAGATACTGTAGATATGAGATAGATAGATATGAGATAGATAGATAGATACATATGAGATAGATAGATAGATAGATAGATATGAGATAGATAGATAAATAGATAGATAGATAGGAGATAGATAAATATGAGATTGATAGACAGATATGAGATAGATAGATAGATATGGGATAGATAGATAGATAGATATGAGATAGATAGATATGAGATAGATAGATAGATAGATATATAGATGAATAGAAAGAGAGATAGATAGATATGAGATGGATAGATAGATAGATATGAGAGATAGATATGAGACAGATAGATAAATAGAAAAAGAGATAGATAGATAGATATGAGATAGATATGAGATAGATAGATAAATAGAAAGAGAGATAGATAGATAGATATGAGAGATAGTTATGAGATAGGATAGATAGAAGATAGATAGATATGAAGATAGATTTGCAGATAGATAGATAGATACATAGATAGATATGAGATAGATAGATATGAGATAGATAGATATGGGAGAGATAGATAGATAGATAGATAGATAAATAGATAGATAGATAGACAGATATGAGAGAGAGATAGATAGATATGGGAGAGATAGATAGATATGAGAGAGATAGATAGATAGATTTAGATAGATAGATATGATAGATAGATATGAGATAGAAGATAGATTGAGATAGATAGATTAGATAGAAGATATTGAGATAGATAGTAGATAGATATGAGATAGATAGGATAGATAGATATGAGGATAGATAGATAGATAGATATTAGATAGATAGATATGAGATAGAGATAGATAGATAGATTGATAGATAGATAGTTAGATAGATAGGAGCTGGGATTGTAGATATGAGATAGAAAAGATTTGAGATAGATATGAGATAAGATAGCTATGAGATAGATAGATATGAGGATAGTTTGATAGATAGATATGAGATATATGGTAGATATGAGATAGATAATATAGATATGAGAACTAGATAGTTAGATAGATAGATATGAGATGGTTAGATAGATATGAGATAGATAGTTAGTAGATAGTTGATATGAGATAATAGTTAGAGATGACGATAGATAGATAGATAGATAGATAGATAGATAGATTGATTTGGTAATGGTAATTTTATCGCCTCTTAGATGAGCGCTGTATGTAGCGCAAACGCGTTAGTTTTATTCTGTTTGTTTTTTAATACTGCGAAGGATTCTCCTTTGCATTGTCTTTTAAAAATAAATCAGATATTTTAAAATGCCGCCTGCACCATTGGCGTTTCTGTTCATATCTACACGTGAGCAGGGAATCGCCCATTTTTTTCTTTATATCTTCTACACTGAGCTCAGGGATAAGTTTCTACCCGCTGAAGGAACCATGATCCAAGGCAGCCGTGTCAAGGGCCACGGATACAATAGCCCTGTATACGCTTATGAGTGTTGTGCTTCTAAACTAGCTGCACAGCACCCGGAGGTAAGCGCAATTTACCCCCCTTTCCTATTGTGCAATTTTTTTTACTTTATTACACTATTTGTGCGCCCCAATGTTTTTCTTTTCTTTTCTGTCTAGATAAATAGATAGATAGATAGATATGAGATATATTGATAGATAGATAGATATGTTAGATAGATAGATAGATAGATAGTATGAGATAGATGACGATAGATAGATAGATAGATATGAGATAGATGAGATAGTTAGTAGATAGATAGATAGATATATTTTTGATAGATAGATATGTGATAGATAGATATATATGTGATAGAGAGATACATATGTGATAGATAGATAGATAGATGATTGATATGAGATTGATAGATATGAGAGATAGATAGATTTAGATAATATGAGATAGATAAGTATATTAGATAGATAGATAGATAGATTAGATTACTGTAGTTATGAGATAGATAGTATGAGATTGATATGATCAGATACATTTGTGGATAGATAGATAGATAGATGATTTGAGCATAGATATATAAATAGATAGATAGATAGGAGATAGATAAATATGAGATTGATAGACAGATATGAGATAGATAGATAGATAGATATGGGATAGATAGATATGGGATAGATAGATAGATAGATATGAGATAGATAGATATGAGATAGATAGATAGATAGATAGATAGATATATAGATGAATAAGAAAGGACGAGATAGAGAGACTATGGATGGATAGGATCGATAGATTAGATATGAGAGATAGATATGAGACAGATAGATAAATAGAAAAAGAGATAGATAGATAGATATGAGATAGATATGAGATAGATAGATAAATAGAAAGAGAGATAGATGGATAGATATGAGAGATAGATATGAGATAGATAGATAGATAGATAGATAGATATGAGAGATAGATATGAGATAGATAGATAGATAGATAGATAGATATGAGAGATAGATAGATATGAGTTGATAGATATGTAGAGATAGATTAGATAGATAGATAGATAGATTGATAGATAGATAGATAGATAATATAGATAAATTGATAGATAGTATGAGTTAGTTAGATAGATAGATATGTGATATTTAGATATGTGATTGATAGTTAGATAGTTAGTATTGATATTGATAGTTAGAAAAGATAGATATGATATGAGTTAGATGATATGAGATAGATAGATATTAGATAGATAGTATGAGATAGTGAGATAGATAGATAGATATGAGAGATTAGTTAGATAAGATTGTATGAGATAGATAGATTGATCATTAGATTGATAGTATATGAGATTAGATAGATAGATTGATAGATAGATGGTTAGTTAGATAGTTTGATTATGAGATAGATAGAGATGATTGATTGTGGTTTGATTGATTGTAGATAGGATATGAGATGATATGAGATAGTTAGGATAGATAGATAGATAGATAGATAAATAGAAGTTAGATATGTGATATGATAGATAGATTGATAGATAGTTAGATTGGAGATAGTTAGGATGAGATAGGACTAGATAGATAGATAAAGATATATAGATTTGAGATTGATAGATATGAGATAGATGGTATTAGATAGACTAGATATGAGATAGATAGATGGATGATAGATAGATTTGAGATAGATAGATAGATAGTTTGAGACAGATAGTAGATAGATTGATAGATATTAGATAGATAGATAATGAGATAGATGTTTAGATTTATAGATAGATAGATAGAGATAGATAGATAGATAGATAGGAGATAGATTGATAGATAGTTATTAGATAGATAGGTATGAGATAGATAGATAGATAGATAGATAGATAGATATTTGATAGATAGATATGAGATAGATAGATAGATATTAGATAGATAGATATGAGGTAGATAGATAGATATGAGATAGATAGATAGATAGACAAAGCTATAGAGATATGAGAAATAAAGATACAATATTTCCTTGTAGAACACAAGTATAAGTATAATCTGCTATGTAATGTGTTTTGGTTTCTTTTTCTTACTCAATTATTGTCTGAGATTTCCTATAGGACTGAATATAGCTCTTCTCCCTGTGTGAACACCCTGCAGAGCTCTTCTCCCTGTGTGAACACCCTGCAGAGCTCTTCTCCCTGTGTGAACACCCTGCAGAGCTCTTCTCCTGAAATGAACACCCTGCAGAGCTTTTTCCCCCTGTGTGAACACCCTGCAGAGCTCTTCTCCTGTGTGAACACTGAGAGCTCTTCTCTCTGTTGAACACCCGCAGAGCTCTTTCCTGTGTGAACACCCTTCAGAGCTCTTCTCTCTGTATGAACACCCTGCAGAGCTCTTCTCCCTGTGTGAACACCCTGCAGAGCTCTTCTCTCTGTATAAACACCCTGCAGATCTCTTCTCACTGTGTGAACACCCTGCAGAGCTTCCCCTGTTTTAACACCTGCAGAGCTTTCTCCTGTGTGAAACCACCTGAGAGCTTTCCCCTGTGTGAACACCCTGCAGAGCTCTTCCCCTCTGTATGAACACCCTGCATAGCTTTCTCCCTGTGTGAACACCTGCAGAGCTTTCTCCTGTGTGAAACCCTGCAGAGTCTTCTCTCTGTATGAAACCCTGCAGAGCTCTTCTCCCTGTGTGAACACCCTGCAGAGCTCTTCTCTCGTTGAACACCCAGACCCTTCCCCCTGTGTAACCCCCTGAGGCTTCCCCCTGTGTAACACCTGCAGGCTTTTTTCCTGATGAACCCCCTGCGGCTCTTCCCCCTGGGGAAAACATGCAATCTTTCTTGGGGAAAACCCCCTGCAGAGTTTCTCTCTGTATGAACCCCCGCTAGTTTTCCCCCTGTGTGAACACCCTGCAGAGCTTTCTTCTGTATGAAACCCCCGAGAGCTCTTTTCCCTGTGTAAACCCCCAGCAGAGCCCTTCCCCCGTTGAACACCCTGCAAGTTTTCTCCCTGGTAAACCCCCGCAGATCTTCCCCTGTGTAACACCCTGCAGACTCTTCTCCGTATGAAACCCTGAGGCTTTCCCCCTGTGTGAACACCTGAGATTTTTCCCCCGTGTGAAACCCCCCTAAGCTTTCCCCCCTGTATGAACACCCTGCAGATTTTCCCTGGTAAACACCCGCAGAGCTTTCTCCTGTATGAACACCCTGCATAGCTCTTCTCCCTGTGTGAACACCCTGCAGAGCTCTTCTCTCTGTGTGAACACCCTGCAGAGCTCTTCTCCCTGTGTGAACACCCTGCAGAGCTCTTCTCCCTGTATGAACACGAAGCAGAGCTGTTCTCCCTGTGTGAACACCCTGCAGAGCTCTTCTCCCTGTGTGAACACCCTGCAGAGCTCTTCTCTCTGTATGAACACCCTGCAGAGCTCTTCTCCCTGTGTGAACACCCTGCAGAGCTCTTCTCCCTGTCTGAACACCCTGCAGAGCTCTTCTCTCCTGTCATTAACCCTTCCCATGCTCAGGAGCTATCGCCTTTCACTCCCATTCAGCAGCTATAAATGTTGCCCAGTGGAGGCGACACGCGTCCCCCCGGCGCTGAGACGCTGCGGTTTGGCCGGAGTTATTTTTATTTGAAATTACAGATCTCGTGTTCCTCGGAGTCTTGCAGGGAGGAAGCCTCTTGGCAGGGAAATCACAGCTTCTGAATGTAGATGAGAAAGCGCATTCACTTCCAAGGGGAGAGACATCGCCTCCTGACCTCGGTGAAGTCTTCTCATCCGGCACCTGATACTTCAGCAATGGAAATGTCGGAAAATTACAAATCCTCAAAATTGCCCTTATTAAGCCGGCCAGGGTCAAAATTCTAAAGCTGGTATTGAAATGGGCTCTATCCAGTCTATCCATGAGCTTGGGGTAGTATTGGTACATACAGTGCGCCCTATAGTGTGGGCAATGCACGGGTTTAGGATCTGGGTGAGTGATTCGCCAATCTATTCAAATTGAATATTTCTAATTCTAAAATGTATCCTTGGGCAGAACATGTATTGTACTCGAGCTCTGGTCCGAGTCTCTGGGCCTCTGCTGCTCTGAAGGTCGTGTAGTACTGTAAACTGACGAGACATTTAAGCCTTTGACCGCAAGGTTTTTTTTCTTTCTACTTTTTGGTGATGCAAAAAGGGCAAAAATTTTGGTTTTGTGAAATTTTCTCTTCTGCGGAGTTCACAGAATGGGATAAATTACGTTATATTTTAATAGATGGGACCTTTATGGATGGGCCGATACCAATTACTGCAGGCGTAAGTTTTTGTATTATGCTATAATTTTTGCATTTTAATTTTTTTGTTTTTGCTTGTACTTTTAGCCCCCCTGGAGTAATGACAAGGGGGGAAAAAGGGGTAACGCAATTTTGGGGGCCCCTGGTGCGAAATGAAAGGGGGGCCCCCCAGTTCCCGGGGGCCACTTAAAATACTGGAGTTTCTTATGTGGCAGAAGGGCTTTTGGGCCCCCCTCGGGCTGCGGGCCCCTTAGTGACTGCTCTGCGCACCCCTGTTGCTACTCCCTGGTAGGGGGAAAGGGTCCTTTTTGGAATTATTATATTCAGAATTTGCCCCAATATGGAAATTACCTTTGATTCCTGCTCACGTTAGTACCCCCCGGGTACTGGTGACGGAAATCCCCGAGGATCCACGGAGCATGCACTTTTTCAAATTTGAGAATTTTATTCACCCCATGCAGTAAGGGGCCTTCACAGGGCTTATTCAAGCTGTAAGTGGAGGATTTCGCCCGCAATAGGGTTTGAAAAAGGGGGGGGGTCGGGGTGGGATGCTGCCCCCCGGCCCCCATAGCTTTCTTTATCCAGGGCCTATTCCCCGGGATAATAAAACAGTCATTTTTCCCCCCCCGGGGCGGATTTCTGAGGGCAGGAGAGACGTAATCCATATTCTCATAGAACTGTGGATTCCCGAAATGGCGGCGGATTTCAGCCATACTGCGGGCCAAATACGGGCTCAATCGGCTGCAATCATCCCCAAAAATAACCGGGAAGGGCCCCTTTAAAGGTATGTTCACAGGGCGTTTTGGATCCAATTTTGGCCCGTTGGGGATCCAAAAATAGACCCAAAAAATGCAGCGTCGTTTGGGACCCAAAGCACCAACACCAGCTGTGTTTTGGATGTTTTGGGTTCAACGGATCCACCTTAATTTATATAGTAGTTTTTTCCCTTCATTTTCCCTTTTATAATGTTTTTTAGCACTATGTTTTTATAGAGGAATATATCCCCGGGCCAGACGGGGAAAAAAAATACCCCGGGCCTACCCCCCCAGCACCCCCACATAAATCCCCCTTTAAAAAATTCCTTGTTCCGGCCCCTCGCCCTTCTAAAATAAAACACTAAAAGGTGCTTTCACACGGGGTTTTTTTTGATGGGGTTTTGGTGCTTTTTGGGAAAAAGGCGAGAAGTTAATGTGATATTTTACACAAAAAATGCCCCAAAAACCGCCCCAGTGAAAGCACCTAAACACAAGCAAGAAAAAAAACCGTGGTGCAGAGAAACCCCACAAGAGTCAGGTTGCATTTTTACAATCGGGGAAAACCCCACAGACATCAAAGCACCAGCATAACCTAAACCCCACCAATCCATCCCAGAGCAGGTCACCATCCATGAAAACAGCATATTTAACACAAAAAAAAATGACCCCTGAACAGGGCTCAAAGAACGTCATCTTGATGGGGTTGTTTTCTTCTCCCTTTTTTTCTTCTGGCCCCAAACTCTGAATCTTTTTGATATCGTTCCCTTTTATTTTTTTTCTGTCCCCATAAGAATGCAATGTTTCTTTTCCCGGCCTTACTTCCCTGTAAATTTCCCCAAATAACTTAGACTCCCTCTCTTTCCCCCTTTCTATCATTCCCCAAAAGCGTAGTTGACCCCAAAAATTGAAATGAAAAAAAATGTGATTAGTGGCATTAAAAAAGGTAACCCCCCATTTTTGGTCGGTAAACAGGGCCTTCCTCCATTTTATTTGGTGGTAGAGGGCCTCCACTGAATTAGCCCCCCTTTAAATAGCCAGGTACTAGGGCGCCCCCAGAAAAAAGCCGGTAGTAGGGTGCCCCCGTATAGCCCGGTAGCTGGGTTGCCCCCCGTAAAAAGCCCGGTTCAGGGCTGCCCCCAGTAACTACCCGGAGGGCCCCTAATTAGCCATGTAGGCCATAAATTGCCCGCTAGGCCAGTAATTAGCCAGCTAGGGGGAGGTGCGTAATAGCCCGCTGGCCAGGTGCTAATTAGCCCCGCTAGGGCAGGTCAGTAATTGCCAGTAGGGGGCCCGGGGCATAATTAGCCAGCTAGGGCCAGTATGTAGGCAGGCAGGCCAGTATGTAGGCAGACAGGGCCCTTGAGCCCGGCGGGTGGGATGTACCAGGGGGGTAGTAGTAGCAGGAGGGCCAGATGTAGCCGGCTGGGCAGTATTAAGACGGCCATTATAGGTAGAAGGCAGGCATTAGGCAGACAAGGCAGGCAGGGCAGTATTAAAAGGGAGACAGGGGGGCATATAGGCCGACAGGGCAGGGGTAAGCAGACAGGGCAGGTATAATGTAAAAGGGCAGGTATACAGTAGAAGGGCTGGGTTTTATAAAAAGGGGATATACGGTGGGGCAGGAGGGATATACTAGAAGGGCAGGTTTTTAGCTAGGGCAGGGCAGTATAAGCTAGACAGGGCAGGGGATACAGGTAGACAGGGGTGGTATATACAGACAGGGCAGGTTACGGGAAAACAGGGCAGGTAAAGGGACCGGGTGGTATATAGAGGGAGGGCAGGGATACTAGCCCCGGGTGGTATATATAGGGGGAGGGATAAGGTAGCCAAGGTGGTATATAGCTGGCAGGGCAGGTATACGGGGGCCCGGGGGGATATAGTAGGAGGGAGTAACAGGGAGCCCGGGGTGTATATACTAGGGGGCGGATAACAGGTAGCCAGGGTGGGATATAGTAGGCAGGGCAGGGGAACAGGTAGCCGGGTGGTATATAGTGCGGGGAGTATACAGGTAGACAGGGCAGGTATATAGCTAGACAGGGCTGGTTATAGCAAAGGGAGGGGAGGTTAAGGACCAGGGTGGTAATAGCTGGCAGGGGAGGTACACAGGAGCCAGGGCGGATAAGCTAGGAGGGCAGGTACAAGGTAGCCAGGGTGGTATATGCTAGGCGGGGGAGTACCAAGGGACCGGGCGGTATATAGCTGGGAGGGGGGTAAAAGGTGACAGGGTGGTAATTTGCTAGGAGGGCAGGTATACGGTAGACAGGCAGTGTTTTTAAAAAAAAAGTAAAAAAATACTTAGAAGTCTCTTCTTTTTCTGTTTCCCCGGAGGCCGCCGGCAGAGGGGGTGGGGGCGGGGGCGGGGGCGATACATTTAATGGCCCTGCCCCCCCGGGTCCCGGGGGCTGACAGAGGGATCTGTGACCCGATGTTCACCTCGGGGCGCTGCTTTTCGGTGCAGGCGGCGGCCGTGATGGCTATGTTGGGCGGGGACCCCGGCCCTGGAGTGTGGGGCGGGGGGGGCCGTGGGCCCCTCTGGTAAAAGGGGTCCGGTCCTGGCAAAAAGCGGCCCCTTGTACGGTCACAGCCCGGCCCCGGGAAAAGGGGGCCCGCCGGAGGGAAAACTGGTCCCCCCCGGGGGGCGACCCGGGAGCCGGCCCTGGGGCCCCGGGCCCCTCAGCGGCCCCCCGGGGCAAATCCCGGGTTTCCCCGGGCCCCAGTCCGGGCCTGCTCAGGGCCAAAAAGGAAAATTCCTTACATGTTTTTCCAAATTTTTTCAAAAAATTATTGTGATCTGTCCATTTGAGATGGAAAAAAAAAAATTTATAGAAATGGGTAAATGAGATATCAATACCCACACCTATAAAAGGGAAAAGTTCCCCCAATTTCCCCGTCGTAAAAAAATTTTTATTACAGCTAAAATAAAAAATTTTAGTGGTCAGTACATTAAATAAAAAAAATTAAAAGTATAAGTTTAATTTTTTCTTTTGACAAGTTTTTTTTATCTTTTACCTGTGCAATTTAAACGAACCGCTTCGGAAAAGGGGCATTTGGAGGGTTGGGAGTCAGATTTAAACCACAAACCCTTTTTCCTGGGGTTGATGCACAAAAATACTAAGATAAAAAAAAGAAGTGTCTCACCCAATTTTCTTGGGGCCCGACGGATTAAAACATCATGTGCATTTGGGAAAAAAGCCCCATGTTGGGGCCTACTTTGCTTCTTAACCAGAGCAGTAGAAAATGGGACAGCAAACGTTTCGGCTAGTTTCCCCAAAAAGCGTCCCTTTCCCGAGAATGGGGTATGCTGGAAGGGCTGCTGTTTTTTTAAAAAAAATTTAAATAAAGGAAAAAAATTTTTTATTCAAAATAATCGTGGGTCATGGGGCTGGAATAAATTTTACTCATTGGGAAAATGTACCGATATGGTTTCCTTTTGGGAGGGTGGGAAAAGGGAAACAGTAACATGGGGAAACTTTGGGGGTTCTTTTGGCCCCCGCTGCTATTTAAAAACCCCTTGCACCCCCAAAATTTTCTTTATGTCCCAAAAACAGTAATGGTTGAGATGACAGAAAGGAAGGGTAAGATTTTTGGGAGACCCGAGCATTTGAGTCGAAATGTTTTTTTTTGTTTTTGCTGACGATTAACAGGACAACAACATTTTTTGCTTATTTATTACTATTTGTTTTTGTTTAAGTAAGACTATTTAAGGGGCCCTTTCCAAAAAGCACAGGCTCCCATAAACAGCCCCTACTGGGTGCCTGGAGCCCACCAATGGTTGATTCTTGAGGCCCACCAATGGAGCTGATTCCTGGGGCCCACCAGTGAAATTGATTATGGGTTCCACCAGTAGAGTTGATTCTTGGGACCCACCAGTAGAGCTGATTCCTGGGTCCACAAGTGGAGATGATTCTTGGGGCCACCAGTGGAGATGATTTATGGGACCCAACGTGGGTTTTCCCTTTGGGGGCCCACAGTGGAGTTTATTTTTGGGGTCTACCAGTAAAGTTTTATTCTTGGGGCCCTTTGTGGGTTTATTCTTGGGGCCCACAGTGGAGTTTATTCTTGGGGCCCACGGTGGAGTTTTATTCTTGGGGCCCCCAGTGGAGTTTGAACTTGGGCCCCCCCAGGGGTTTTTTTCTTGGGGCCCCTAAATTTTAGTTGATTTTTGGGGTCTAACAGTGGAGTTTTTTTGGGGCCCCACGGGGAGTTGATTCGGGGGTCTACCGTGGGTTTATTCTTGGGGCCCACCGGTGGAATTGTTCTTGGGGTCATCAGTGGGTTTTATTCTTGGGCCCCCATGGGGTTGATTCTTGGGGCCCCCAGGGGTTTGATTCTTGGGGCCACCCGTGGGGATGATTCTTTTGCCCTCAGGGAGTTTATTCTTGGGCCACCAGTGGTGTTGATTTTTGGGGCCCCCAGTGGAGATGATTTTTTTTGCCCCCTCAGGGTTTGATTCTTGGGGGACATGGTGTTGATTCTTGGGGCACCAAAAGGGGATGATTTTTGGGGCCCCTTTGGGGATGATTCATGGGACCCAAGTGGGGATGATTCTTGTGGCCACTTGGGAGATGATTCTTAGGCCCCCCAGTGGAGTATCTTGGGGCCCATGGGGATTTTTGGGGCCCCCAGTGGAGATGTTCTTGGGGCCCACAATTGGGGGTTTAATTTTTTTGGGGCTACCCATTTTGGGTTTATTTTTGGGGCCCCCCATGGGGTTGATTCTTGGGGGCCCACCGGTGGAGTTAAAATTTTTGGGGGCCCCCGGTGGAGTTGATTCTTGGGGGGCCCCCCCGTGGGGTTTATTTTTGGGCCCACCGTGGAGTTGATTTTGGGGCACAGTGGTGTTTATTTTGGGGGGACCCCTGGAGATGATTCTTGGGGCCAACAGTGGGATGAATTTTTGTTTTCCCCCGTGGGGGAGATTTTTTAGGCCCCCCAGTGGAGATATTTTGGGGCCAAATGGGAAGATTTATGGGCCCCCAGTGGAGTGATTTTTTGGGGCCCCCAATTTTGGGGTTTTAATTTTTTTTGGGTTACCGTGGGGTTTATTCTTGGGGCCAGACGTGGATTTATTCTTGGGGCCCCCGGGGGGTTTATTCTTTTTGGGGCCCCCCAGTCGAGTTTATTCTTGGGGCACCCGTTGGTTGATTTTTTGGGGGACCAGTAGAGATGCTTCATGGGGCCCAAGTGATTTTGATTCTTGGGCCCCCCAAAGTGGATTTGGGATTTTTTGGGGCCCACCGTGGAGTTGATTTTTGGGGGCCCAACAGCAGAGCCCATTTTTTGGGCCCCAAACCAAAGTGAAGCTATATTCTTAGAGCCCACGCTACTGCTACTATACATGACTTTTGCACTTTGACTCTTGCTTTCTGCCTCCTTTTTTTCTGCTATTCCACCAGAAAAGCAACCCCAGAGCTCCATACAAGGGGCCACCAGGTTTTCCCTTTCCCCCCTGGGGGCCAGTCAGAGTCGGGAACACTGTATTTTTTCTGCGGGATTGAAAACCCTACAAAGTTTTCGGGAAACCCTTTTGGGGGGGGGTTTCTTTTTTTTTTTAGACCATCCTTGCAACAGGACTGATTTTCAAAAGGGTAAAGATTAATAAAAATAAAAAAAAATAATATAATAATTTTATTTTTTTTATAGTGCCAACATTTTCCGCAGCCCCCCCCTTTACAAAATTAAATGGGAAAACATACAAATTTACACATTAAAATTATTACAAATGAGAAACAAGGTGTGAGGGGCCCTGCTCGGGGGTTTTAACAACTATTGGGGGTTTTGGGTGAAACTTTAGGGGAAAGAAGTGCAAAATTTACAAATGGCCCCGGGCCATGTTTAAATAAATAGGGGGGGGTTTACATGAAAAATGGATGAACCTGAACCCAACCGTACATTTTTAATACAGAAAAGTGCCTTTTGAGTGCCCAAGGGGCCAGGGAGTGACAGATTTGTGTGATAGCAGTTAGGGATTTTGGGGGGCCCAAAGAACCGAAAAACTTTTTGTATTTTCAGGGCCCTCTTAAAACTATGAGGGTTGTGAATGTTGCTGATCGACCCGCAGTAGCCTTTTCCAAAGAATTGGTGCCGCCGATGTGAAATCTTGTAGGCGGGCATTGGGTGGTTCGGATGATTGAGGTCATGTAGTCTGATATCATATCAGCAGACGCGGAGATGCAACGGGTAGGGCGGTAGGGACAGAGACTAGGGAGGGGGGGGGGGGCGGGGGGGGGGGGGGGAGATGTAGGGAGGAGGCGCGCTGTGGAGAGCTTTATGGGTGAGAGTACGAGTTTATACTGGATCCTTACTGGATGGGCAACCAGTGCAGTGACTGACAAGGGTAGGGCATGCAGTATAGCGGCTGTGAGAGAAAGCCAAGCTGGCTCGCTGCATCTGGACAGATTGGAGAGGGGAGAGTTTGCAGAGAGGAGATGACCGATAAGCAGGTGTTGCAGTTGTCAAAACGAGAAAGAATAAGAGCAGTAATGAGAGTTTGAGCTCGTTTCACAGTGAGAAATGGGACTGATTTAGGAGATATTCTTGAGGTGCAGGTGACAGGAGCGGGCAAGGGATTGGAATGTCTGGGGAGAAGGTCAGATCAGAATCAAAATAAAACCCCTAGACAGCCATGCCTGCTGCCTAGGAGAAATGGTGTAGTAGGGGTGTGGGGGGGGGGTTGGTTAGTAGATGGCGGAAAGGACAAGAAGATCAGTGCTTAGTTGAGCTTTTGTTTCAGATGGAGGATAGAGGACATGATGTCTGAGACAGCAGACAGGACAGTCACTGGTGTTTTGTAGCAAGGCGGAGTAGATGTCACGGGAGGGGTTGTATAATTGGGTGGTCCATCCGCATAGAGGATGGTTACTGGAAGCCAATCAACTGATGGTTTGTCCAATGGCGGGCTGTGTACAATGATAAGAGGAGAGGGACCTAGAACTATCCCTGAGGAACCCCAACTGCAAGAGGAAGAGGAGAGGAGGTCGAACCAGAAAACGAGACACTGAAGAGGGCGGTAGAGAGGGGTTAGGGACGAGAACAAGCGAGAGCGGTGTCTGGAGGCAACTGGTGCTGAGCTGCTGCTGACGGAGAGTTGTGATCCACAGGTGTATCAAAGCTGCAGAGAGATCCAAGAGAAGCAACAATGAGTAGATACCCTGAGATTTTGCTGTTAGACGGTCATTTGAGACTTTTCAAATATATTTAAAAAAAAACTAGGCAGTTTCAGTGGAGTGTAGGGTGCGGAAAACCTGTTTGCAGCGGGTCAAGACAGAGAAGTTAGCAGAGAGATAGCGGATTAGGCGCGTGTAGACCAAGCGTTCCAGGAGTTTAGAGATGAAGGGCAGTTAGAGCACTGTCGGTGTTATCAGCACAGGACGGGTCCAGAGAGTGGCTTTTTTAGTAAAAGGGTTATGATGGCGTTGCTTGAAGAAGATGGAAAGATTCCAGTGGAAGAGAGTGAGGTACAGATAGCAGTATGTGGAGAGGTCAGCTGGAGAAAATAGGATCTGGACGATGGTTGGGATAGAATGGGGTTCAGTTGAGCAGGTGGTGGACGAGCAGAAGGAGAAGCATGGGACACTTCTTCCTCTGTTCGTTAGGGTCAAGGGTAGCGAGTAGATTAGAGGGAGTGCGGGGGAGGGACAGGATGGTTTTATTTGGGGATTGTGATGTGATGTTTTGACGGATATTTTCATTTTGTCTTTGAAGTGAGTGGCCAGGTCTGCAGCACAGGAGGTCAGTGACCGGAGCCTGAGGCTTTAGGCCTTAGGAGGGGCGAGTGGAAGTGTCAATGAGGCGTTTAGGGTTGTTGTTGTAGTGTGGAGATGGAGGGAGCGTGGGAAATATTTTTGTTTGGCGCAGTGATGGCAGGTGGATAAGTACTGAGGCATGGAATTTTGTAGTGGAGAAAGTCTGCTGGAATAGCTTTGACTTTCTCCAAGCCGCTCCTGCACCACTGGAACATCGCTGGAGAAAACGAAGTCTGAGGGAGTGTGCAAGCTTGAGGGAGTCTGACTCTGGGGTGCGGTGTGTGAGTGGTGACCAACATGTCCAGGGTGGTTGTTGGAGAGTTATCATTGTAACGTTTGACAGCCTGGTCTGGACTGTAGAGGGAGGAGATTGGGGGCAGTGAGGACTGTATGGTGTCTGATGAGTTCTGAGTATTAATGGAGCGGATTTTCTGTATGGATGATGGGCAGGTTTGTCCAAGAGAAAGGCTGAGAATTCGATTATGAAGGTGATAAGGTTGTGGTCAGAGAGAGCATAAGGTGAATTTAGTGAAGTTAGAAATTGAGAAAGATGACGAAGACCATTACAGAGAGTTCCCATCCTTGTGGGTTGGGGGGAGTCAGTAAACCTCAGCGAGAGGCCATGAGCAGGAGGTTAATATGAAAGAAACTGTGAGGCAGAAGGAGAATGGGGGTTCATCAGAATGGGGATGTTGAGAATCACCCATGATGAGAGTGGGCACCTTCAGAGAGAGGAAGTGTGGGAGCCAGGCGGGCATAATGATCCAGAAAACTGGGGGGAGAGCCGGGGGTGGTTGTAGCAACTGCGACTCTGATGAAAATGGCTGAAGAGTCTTGAGGTGTGGACTCAAGGAGGGAATGTGAGGGTGGGTGTGGAGGAAGGACCTGGTATGTGCAGAAATGTGGAGAGGAGAAGTATGCAAACTCCTCACCCGACTGTTTCAGGTCTGGGGGGTAGTGGGTGAAGTGTAGCCCACCATAGGTGAGAGACGGCTAGGGGAAGCGGTGTCAGATTGCTGGAGCCATGTTTCTGTGAGAGGCCAGCAGGTTGAGGGAGTTGGAGAGAAAAAGGTCATGAACAGCAGTGAGTTTGGAAACCCATTTCTTTTACCTCTGGGACCAGACCTTACCTGAACTCTAATTGGAGCTGCATATGGGTGTCCCTCTTTTGGTCACCTACTGGTCCTAAGAACCACTGAACTTCTCACTAATCCTGAAAGCTGCTGAATCCCTGTGACCGCGAGGACCGATAAATCTCCTTCAGCACCAAGATTAGTTGAACCCTCACTGATCCTGAAAACCACTGAACCCTCCTCCAATCTTAATAACTATAGAGCCCCTCTGACTATGATACTGTTGATACTTCCCACCAATCCAGAAAACTGTTGAAACCCTCTGATCATAACACAATTATTGAAGATGTTCCAGCATCTTTAAAAGGCAAAATGTTTTCTTCAAAATCATTGATAAAATCCATGAGACAGCACATGGCAAACGAAGCAGGGGCTGATGCGTTCCAGGTGCCGTGCACCCTTCATCAAAGCCTTGCTTTGCTGAACATCTTCAGTAACTGTCTTTACCTGTACTTCAGTTGGAGTCCACCAGTTCTTCATGCATCTTCTACCCGGGTGAGCTGAAACTTTCTCTTTCTTTACAATTTATAAGTGCCTCAGACCATAAAGACCAATAAGCTGCCACTAGTCCTTAGGTTAAGCATACCCCCACTGATCCTAACAATAACTTAACTTCCCACGAGTCTTAAAAACTGTAGAACCCTCTCTGCTGATCATGATACTATTGGTCACCAACTGGTCCTTAGAATCAATGAAATTCCCACGAAGTCTGAAAACTGTTGTAACCCTCTGACCTTGAGGACCAATGAAGCCCCACTAGTCCTGAGGTTAGTCGAACCCTCACTGATACTGAAAACCACTGAACTTCCCTCCAATCTTAAAAACTATGGAACCCCCTCTGCTGATCATGATACCATTGGTCACTCGCTGGTCAAAAAAAACATTGAAAAGCCACCATGTTTTGAAATTTTGGGAGTATTTGAAGCTGGGAGTAGATGGTTCTGTTCCCCCGGGTGGGGGAAACCCCTTCAGATAATGATAGTATTGGTCACCGACTGGTCCTAATAACCATTGAACTGCCCACTAGTGTTGAGCGATTATTATCGACAAAGTTGAAATCGGCACGTTTTTATGTTATCAAAATTTTTAGATCATCGATAATTTGGGTTAAAATCTGTGATCTCTTTTAAAGATCGCCCCAAATTTTCGGCGTTTCCCTGTTTTTTTTGGGGACAAATCGCTTACAGAATAAGCGGGTGGCTGTTGTGTGCGGGGGGGGTTGATGGGATGGTATGGTTGCGATTGGCGGGGAAAAATCACATGCCTCGTTTTACATAGAACACCCTTCGTTCAGCCTCAGTTTTCCTCAGCGTTCTAGCAGTAGGACGTGCCTCTGCTGTGCCAAACAGCTCAAAAAATTTTATTTATTTTTCAAGAGGAAGCTCACTGTTAGCTGTGACCTTTACAACTTAGTTGGATAGAGTTTGGAATTTTTTATGTGTTAGGTAGAGAATTTTTAAAAGGGGCATCTACGTGTAAAGCCCGGGGGGGGGGAGCGGAGGGGTGGCCCCCCCGCGGTCGAACACGACAAGTTAAATAAAAACTGGATAAATTCATTAGACTAGTGAGAATTGCACTGCAATAGCTTTATTTCAAATTTTCTATTAAAAAATTTTTCCCGGATTTGGGCAGTTTGAACTTATTTTGGGAAACAATCTTTTTCTAGTAACTGCAATCTCTTTGTTGGTGCAAAACTCCCCTTTTTTTATCAGTATACTTTTTAAAATAGGTGTTCATTTTAATTTTGCCCCCCCTTTTGTTCAAATCCACCTTAGTTAAATTTAAACCCCAGCATTTTTAGCCCCACAGGTGAATTGTAGGGCCCAAAAAATCCCTTTTATTATCCGAATAATTTACAGAAATTGTTTTTTTGGCACTTTTGAGTTTTTTGATTTGTTGATAGAGCCCCCTTGATTTTAATTTTTTAATCCGAAATTTTTTGTTACACAGGTAAAATTGAAAGGTGCCAAAAAAACCTTTTTAAATACCCCAAAAAATTGTGGCTTCTAAGGGGCATTTCTCATACAATTTTAATAGTGGGAAAGTAAAATTTTTAAAATTTTTTTGGGGGTCATGTTGCTGTGAGATCACAATAATCATGGTCTTTGGGAACAGAAATGTGGCTTCAAGTCATTTCTCCCTCAAAATTTTTTTAACAGTGGCTGAGAAGTCATTTTTTTTAATTTTTTGGGCTGGCTTTGAAATGCAGCATACACGGGTCCTTTATAAAAAAAATGTTTTTTTCTAACAGAATTTGTTTTTCACAATGCCAAAGGGCTAAAGGGGTCATGTTTTGAATTTTTGGGGGCTTTTGTTTTAAAATGAGCTATACTACAGGTCCTTTATAAAAAAAATGTTTTTTTTAACAGAATTTTTTCTTCACAATTGCCAAGGGGCTCAAGGGTCATGCTTTAATTTTTGGGGGCTTTTTGTTTTGAAATGCAGCTTACTACAGGTCCTATTAAAAAAAAAAAAATTTTTGTTTTTTAACAGCTTTTTGTTTTCAAAAATTTTGTAAAGGGCTAAAGGGGTTTTGCTTAAAAATTTTGGGGCATTTTGCCTTTGAAAATGATTGGTTTTTAAAAAAATTTTTTCATAGTATCAATCCCTTATTGGACAACCCCTTTATACAATTAAAAAAAGAGAAACAAAGACATGGTGGGATTTCCCTCCCATTTTAAAAAAAGTTTTTTAGAATTAAATACTAAAAAACTTGCGCAAAATAGCTGGTAAAAAAATTCCTTGAATTGAAAAGGGAGGACAGGAAATTACGATGTAGGTTTTTTTCAGAGGACATGGAGTATGGAGCAAGGACAGAGAACAAAGAACAGAGACAATTTCCTCCAGCACTTGAGTAAAATGAGAAAAAGAATGCCAAAAAAAAAGGGCACCGGGGTGTAACAGGAGCGTTAACCACCAGTATTTCCAAGTGAAGCTCAATTGGTCCGCACTCATATGGAGGGGCAAGCGCTACCCAGGACATGGACAGTATATGTCCAGTGAAACTAAATTGGTGGTTGAAAGACTCCTATTTCCGGCACTTTTTAATCTTTGGGTCAGACATGTTTAATGATCATTCTGCGGTACAGGACAGATATAGTTAATGTCCAGTTCAACTAAAATGGTGGTTGAAAGACTCCTTTTTCCGGCACTTTTTATATCTGGGGTCATGGCAGGTTTGGGGCTCATGCTGCGTTCCAGGACAGGGATATTCAATGTCCAGTTCAAGTAAGATGATGGTTCAATCATACTGCCTTCTGGCACTTTTTAATTTGTGGGTGATGCAGGTTTAAGGGTCATGCTGTGGTACAAGACAGGGATAGTGAATGGTCTGTGAGTTTTTTTCTGTTGCTTTTATAACCTAAGTGTGTTGCCTAAGATGTAGCACGTATCGATTTGACTGTTGTGGATGTTAATTCCAGCTTCTCCAGCCCTGTGTGGGTGTAAGAATGAAGGTGTTGTTGCTCTCCCATAGACTTTAATGGTCATCGCTCATAATCTACTATCGACTATCTTGTCACTGATGGTCGACTATCGACCATCGACCGATGTCGATGGCCAACGTAATCGCTCAACACTACTGCCCACTAATCCTGAAACCTGTTGAAACCCTTTTACCATGAGGACCAGTGAACCCCCACGAGTCCTAAGGTTAGACAGACCCCCAATGATCCTGAAAACCGCTGAACTTCTCACCAATCTTAAGAGCTGTGGAATGCCTTCTGATCATGATACCATTGACCACCTACCAGTCCTAAGAACCATTGAACTTCTCACCAATTTTAAAAGCTGTGGAACCCTCTCTGATCATGATGCCATTGAACACCTACTAGTCCTAAGAACCATTGAACTTCTCACCTATCTTAAAATATGTGGAACCCCCTCTGATCATGATACCATTGAACACCTTCTGGTCCTAAGAACCACTGAACCTCTCACCAATCTTAAAATCTGTGGAACGCACTCTGATCATGATACCATTGAACACCTACTGGTACTAAGAACCATTGAACTTCTCACCAATC
Organism: Phyllomedusa bahiana; assembly: GCA_025379985.1. Taxonomy (NCBI): domain Eukaryota; kingdom Metazoa; phylum Chordata; class Amphibia; order Anura; family Hylidae; genus Phyllomedusa; species Phyllomedusa bahiana. Next base: position 46,139 of record JAODAL010020347.1, on the reverse strand, counting down.
TTAAAAGCTGTGGAATGCCCTCTGATCATGATACCATTGACCACCTACTAGTCCTAAGAACCATTGAACTTATCACCTATCTTAAAAGCTGTGGAACGCCTCTGATCATGATGCCATTGATCACCTACTGGTCCTAAGAACCATTGAACTTCTCACCTATCTTAAAAGCTGTGGAACGCATCTGATCATGATGCCATTGACCACCTACTGGTCCTAAGAACCATTGAACTTCTCACCTATCTTAAAAGCTGTGGAACGCATCTGATCATGATGCCATTGACAACCCACTGGTCCTAAGAACCATTGAACTTCTCACCTATCTGAAAACTGTTGAAACCCTATGACCATGACACTATTGGTCCTAAGAACCTACTGATCACATTTTTGGAATATTAAGGGTCATTAAGTACATGGTGTCATGTTCTATCTGGTGTGGAAGCTGTGGGTAGCAGGAATGTGCGGCATGCATAGGATAACGCAGGCCCTCTCATGTGTCACCTTATCTGTGTCTCCTCAGAGCGGTGAGGACTTAGTCAACTGTGATCACTTGTTACAACCTGTTCACGTTCTTATCACTTCATATAATTGTTCATGTAAGGAGCTATGGCCAACTGAGCAGCAGCAATTCTTCACATGGGTGATTAGTGCTCCATTCAGACAAGACTTAGCAAGATGGAAAATGCACCAAGATCTAAGAGACAGAAAAAAATATTACGATGGAAAAACATCCAAAAATATGTAAGTGGACGCTATTAAAGTGGCTTAAAAAACATGGCTGCTTCCTACCAAAGAACAGCATTGCCCATTGGTACTGTCTACAAGCTATATTGGCTGCAGGCTGTGTCTGGTTGCTTGCTGAGTCAAATTTATTATGGTATATGCATAACTTCATAGAATTAATGCTGTTTTTGCAAACTTAAAGGGAATGTGTCATCAAAAATGACTTATTGTTTAACTCACATTTTTATGTTCAACACATTTTTTAAGAATTTTTGGTTATATATTCTTTTAATTTTCCATATCACTTTCAATATTTTTTAATTATTCTTAAGTCCTGCAGTTTTCACATTGGCCACAAGGCCTAGTAATAGTCGTACACTTCCTGTTCTGTAGAGAAAGATTCTCAGTTGTCCGCTCATCAGCACAAAGAGGGTCAAACTGAAAGGAGACACCAGTGTGAATAGATAACACAAGATCCACCAGTCACAAGAGGAGATGTCACAGTTCACCCTTTCACCTCCCTGCACACTGACTTCTTCCCAGGTCACAGAGCATGCCTAGAAAACTCTCCTATAGAAGTCAATGGGACTGAGTCAGTCTTAAAGGGGATGTATCGCTTCTTTAGTTCGGCTAATTCATACTTCTCTCAGCTTTTCAACTCTAGAAATGCAGGGACGTTTCTTCCCCTCCCAGCTGGATGACATCATCCCCCCTTCACTGTTCATGCTGGCTGTCGAGACTCCCCCCCCCTCCCCTCTGAGTCCACATGTCACTGTGTCTCTCCCTATCAGTCTTATTTTGTAAGAGCTGTATACATACCACAGGCTGCATTCAGTCTAGACTGAGCACTGATCTCTTCTCCTCTCACAGCTGGAGATTTGTTACAGTTGATTCAGCTTTCTATGATCTCCCTTCTATGCAGGAGAGGCAGGGATCGACACACAATTGTGCTGTTTCCTGATTGCAGAAGCCGTGCACTGTTATACTGTTTCTTCTGGCTGTGCAGAGTGAAAATGTGCCGGTCCCTTACTTTGAGTGAAAGGCAGGAATGCAAGCTCTGTGAATACAGCCGACCGGAGGCTGAACAGAATGTAAATGAGCTCTCAGCTAGTGAAATGCAAGGAGGAGGGATCTGACCAGCACTGGATATCAGTGTAAACAGAAACAGAAGATAAGGGATCCTGTGATAACAAGACAGCTTTGCTAATGACATCCAATTGCAAAGTTGCTTGTATTCACTGTCCCCTTATTCTGAAGACCATTTAATGAAATGATACAACCCCTTTAAGTCTCCTATGTGCATGAAGCTGCTGTAAAGCAGGGGCCCCCAATTCCAGTCCTCAAGGCCCAGCAACAGGTCATGTTTTCTGGCTTTCCTCAGTATTGCACAGGTGATTTCATTATTCTCAGTGCATTCTGTGGAAGATCCTGAAAACATGACCTGTTGGTGGGTCCTGAGGACTGGAGTTGGGGAACACTGCTGTAAAGCATCTCTCTGACTGCTGTTAAAGAAGTTCAAACAAGGCCTAGTGGCCAAAGTGAAAACTGCAGGACTTAAGAATTATTAAAAAAATATTGAAAGTGATATGAAAAATTTAAAAAAAAACAAAAATTCCTAAAAAAAATGGGTTTAACATAAAAATGGGACCTAAACAATGACTCATTTTTTGATGACACATTCCCTTTAAAGGGATGTTTCCACCATAGACTTGGTTAGATACTGTAGATCCACAGCACACCGCAGCTTTTCATGCAAGAAGTGTAATTTATTTACACAGGGAATAGACAGATCAGTAATATAAACAGTATATATGAGCAAGAGAGGAGAAACCAGAGCAGTGAACGTTTTCCGCCAGGAGGCCTTCATCAGAGATGTCTGGAAACAGAAAACATGGTATGAGTAACACAATGAGTAATAGATCACATAGGTTGTAGGAGACTCAAAGCTGGAAGGTCTACTAGGAACGGAGGGTTATAGGTAGGGAAGTGAGGAACAGAGAAGAAGGACACTAGTATCAGATATAGACAGTGGAAGGTGGTGGTGACAAAATGTGATATAAACAAGTATGGTGATATAAAGAATAGTGATATCAAAGAGAATGGGAGCTGTAGGCAAGTAACATGGACAAAATAAGACAGAGGAGGATTGTGGGAAAATAGTAGGATCATATAGTGTGATGGCAGGATAATGTAGTGTAGCAAACACAATACAACATCAGCAGCACTCTATAGACACTAAAAACGGTCAAAGAGGACATAAGAATATTTTGGAACAGCGTTTCTGCTACTATGAAATATATGAAAAAAATTGAGGGGTGCAGCAATAAATGTGCAGGGGGCAGCAATAAATGTGCAGGGGGGAGCAATAAATGTGCAGGGGAGGAGCAATAAATGTGCAGGGGGGCAGCAATAAATGTGCAGGGGGGGGGAGCAATAAATGTGCAGGGGGGGCTATAAATGTGTAGGGGGGCAGCAATAAATGTGCAGGGGGGCAGCAATAAATGTGCAGGGGGAGCTATAAATGTGCAGGGGGGCAGCTATAAATGTGCAGGGGGGGCATCAATAAATGTGCAGGGGGAGCTATAAATGTGTAGGGGGGCAACTATAAATGTGCAGGGGGGGGCAGCAATAAATGTGCAGGGGGCAGCAATAAATGTGCAGGGGGAGCAAAAAATGTGCAGGGGGGAGCTATAAATGTGCAGGGGGCAACTATAAATGTGCAGGGGGGGCAGAAAAAAATGTGCAGGGGGGAAACTATAAATTGTGCAGGGGGGCAGCTATAAATGTGCAGGGGGGCAGCTATAAATGTGCAGGGGGGTAGTAATAAATGTGCAGGGGGGCAACTATAAATGTGCAGGGGGCAGCAATAAATGTGCAGGGGGCAGCAATAAATGTGCAGGGGGGGGCAGCTATAAATGTGCAGGGGGGCAACTATAAATGTGCAGGGGGGGCAGTAATAAATGTGCAGGGGGGCAACTATAAATGTGCAGGGGGGCAGCTATAAATGTGCAGGGGGGCAGCTATAAATGTGCAGGGGGGTAGTAATAAATGTGCAGGGGGGCAACTATAAATGTGCAGGGGGCAGCAATAAATGTGCAGGGGGGAGCTATAATCTACCTAGAAATGTGCAGGGGGAGCTATAAATGTGCAGGGGGGCAGCTATAAATGTGCAGGGGGGCAGCTATAAATGTGCAGAGGGGGGCAGCTATAAATGTGCAGGGGGCAGCTATAAATGTGCAGGGGGGGCAGCTATAAATGTGCAGGGGGGCAGCTATAAATGTGCAGGGGGGCAGCTATAAATGTGCAGGGGGGGCAGCTATAAATGTGCAGGGGGGCAGCTATAAATGTGCAGGGGGGCAGCTATAAATGTGCAGGGGGGACAGCTATAAATGTGCAGGGGGGCAGCTATAAATGTGCAGAGGGGGGCAGCTATAAATGTGCAGGGGGGCAGATATAAAAGTGCAGGGGGGAGCTATAAATGTGCAGGGGGGGCGCTATAAATGTGCAGGGGGGGCAGCTATAAAAGTGCAGGGGGGGCAGCTATAAATGTGCGGGGGGGGCAGCTATAAATGTGCGGGGGGGGAAGCTATAATCTACCTATAAATGTGGAGGGGGAGCTATAATCTATTTATACATGTGCGGGGGAACATATAAGTGACCTATATACGTGCTATGGGACCTATAAACTATTTATATACCCACTGGGGGACATATAACCTGTCTATATGGCTATCAGAAGACAGCGATGCATAAATATTGTTTTATTTATACAATAAAAACCTTCTTATTTTAAAAAAGCGCTTCAACATGAAAAACTATATAAATTGTGTATCGCCGTAATCGTATCAACCCACAAAGTAAAACTTTTTTTTAAAACAATATTCCGGCCCTCCAATGGTCTGAGGGACCGTGAACTGGCCCCCTGTTTAAAAACTTTGAGGACCCCTGGTATAGGTGCACACTGTTGTGGCAGTCAAAAATGATGCAAACACAATACAATATCAGCAGCACTCCAAGGCACTAAAAGAGGACATAAGAATTTTTTGGAACAGCATTTCTGCTACTATGGAATATATGAAAAAAAATTGAGGTTTGTATATTTCATAGTAGCAGAAACGCTGTTCCAAAATATTCTTATGTCCTCTTTGACCATTTTTAGTGTCTATAGAGTGCTGCGGATGTATTGTGTTTGCATAGCTTTTGACTGCCACAACAGTCTGCACCTATACGTTTATTCTTTTTTTTTAACATGTTTTTATTGGTTTTAAAACGATATTATATAAAATACACAGATAGTTCAATAAGAAATAAAAAAATTTTCTTACAACAACAATACCGACTCTTGTCTTTCTTCCAACATCCGTGACACATATAGTCTGAGATGAAATTAGATGTAAGTTTTAAAACAAATACAGGTATAAGTCTGTTGGATACTCTGGGTAGTCGGTTAAGTCTATCTATGGTTTAGGAGACCACTACAATCATGTAGGATCAGAGACACCATGAAAATGAAGAATATGAGTACAAAGTTTGATACAGAATTGCAACAAGGTGATGAAGCAATAAAACCTAAGTTCTAACAATAAACATTAGGAACAAAAATTAAGAACAATGAAAAGAAAGTATGTTCACCACGAGCCCACATTCCACTTCAAGTAAGTGTACACTTATGGTCCCAAAGGACCAAGAAAGAGGTCATTTAATCGGCCTTTCATCGAGATCCCCAGGGTTTCATGAAAAAAACTTTGAGATTCTTAGTTCACACGTTTTGATCAAAAAATGTTTAAGCCACCCCCCCGGCTCACAACGGGATCTCAAGGCGGGTGGTCCTACGCTATGTTTACCTCTCAATAGAGCCAAATTCAGACTTCTCATTGGGTCAACCGACCTCCATAATCCAGGGAGGAAAAAAAAAAAAAAAAAAAACACCAACCTTGCAAGCATACTGCACTGATATAACAGCCTGTGGAGGTGGGCGGGGTGCAAGAAACCAAAATGGAGGCATCCCTTCCTCCCTATATAGATTAAAAGCAATATATGCCAAATATAACGTATAGTTATGCACCAACAGTTGGTGTGCCACTGGTAATGGTATGCAAGTGTATATATATATATGCCGCAACCATGCCAGTTGCACCCAGGTTCACATTGTGTTTTTCAGAAATGTTTTTTTGTGCAGAGCTATACGTTGTATTTGGCATATATTGCTTTTAATCTATATAGGGAGGAAGGGATGCCTCCATTTTGGTTTCTTGCACCCCGCCAACCTCCACAGGCTGTTATATGAGTGCAGTATGCTTATAAGGTTGGTGTTTTTTTATTTTTCTCTTTGGATTATGGAGGTCGGTTGACGCAATGAGAGGCCTGAATTTGGCTCTATTGAGAGGTAAAGATAGCGTAGGACCAACCGCCTTGAGATCCCGTTGTAAGCCGGGGGTGGCTTAAACATTTTTTTGATCAAAACATATGAACTAAGAATCTCAAAGTTTTTTTCATGTACCCCAGGGTTTCAGGCACCATTTGAATGACAGTGAGTCCTTAGCACCAAGAGAACATGTTTTCCCCCCTCTCTCAATTTCTCATAGCTTTAATTTTCCCAATGTGCCTCCCACTTCTCCCTCCAAATACCACTTAGTAAGCTTAAAGCGGGTCACCAGAAGTCTGATTTTCCTCTTCGTCTAAAAAGTTACAGATAAAGGTGTTCCATTTATCAAAGAATTTCTCTGTTTTTGAGGACTTGGCAAGTTACACCTGCACCTTTTCAATATCCAAAAATTATTTTAACTACCAAAATAACTTCACGAATCCCTGGCGTGTAAGGATCTAACCAATTTCTTAGCAAACATCTTTTTGCTGCAAGGAGAATTATATGTATAACAAAGTGGTGTGCAGGAATATTTGATAAGTCATGGAAGAGCAATGTATACGTTTATTCTTCAAAACGGATGTGTTAACCAGATTTTTTTTTTTTGTTAGGATAATGTAGTGTAGTAATAATAGGGGCAATGAATGAACAATAAAGGAGAAAGGGAGTGATTATAAGAGAAGGGAGATATTGGAGAAGGGGCAGTGTGTAGGAGGCATGTACAGTCATTTACAGTAGCTGTAGGGTGGATCCCTAAAATAAACTTCACCAATGGGCCCAGAAACAGCTCAACTGGTGGGGCCATAGAGTCATCTCTACCTGTGGGCCCTATACACCCCAGTCCAACACTGGGCAGAGTATAGGAGGCATGTACAGTCATTTACAGTAGCTGTTGGGTGGCCCCCAAAGTAAACTCCACTGGTGGGCCCAGAAACAGCTCAACTGGTGGGGCCATAGAGTCATCTCTACCTGTGGGCCCTATACACCCCAGCCCGACACTGGGCAGAGTATAGGAGGCATCTACAGTCATTTATAGTAGCTGTTGGGTGGCCCCCCAAAGTAAACTCCACTGGTGGGCCCAGAAACAGCTCAACTGGTGGGGCCATAGAGTCATCTCTATCTGTGGGCCCTAGACACCCCAGTCCAACAAGTCTGGGAAGAAATGTAGGCATGGAGTAGTAATCAGGTCATAGACTCTAAGAACAAGGCAATGAGGCATAAGATAATGTAATGGTAATGGAGTATAACATGGAAGTACTGTATGATAAGAGTAACAGAGGAAGATGGAGGGATGTATGGAGCAAATGGAAGGTACAGGCAGGGCCATCTTTTCCATTGGGCACACTAGGCAGTTCACAGGGGCCACACTAGTATAGGGGCCCCAAATGGTGTATGTATATCCCAGGAATACAAGAAACATACCTTGGATCCTTTGCTTGGCTTCACTTATTTGACTGTTTGCGTGTTTTTAGGACGTACAAACAGTTCAAAACCATGGAGGAGAAGGGAGCCAAAGACTTCCTGCCCTGCCAATCAGTCTTGTAGGCTGCAGGCTGCTGGTGTCCAGACATAAGTGGGGTGTGCTTGGGGGAGGGGTTCACGGCATGGCCAAGAGTGTTGTCATGTATTTGGCAGGGACCCACTACAGTGCTATGACCCGGGGCCCATAATAATGTTAAGACAGGTCTGGGTATAGGATGAGGTATAGACCTGGGTTAGCAATCAGGAAGGAGTGCTGGAGTTGTCTAGCAAGCGGCACCTGCTATGGCGGTGATTTCCTCTGTTTGGAACGCACCAACCTGCCGGCGCATGCGCGGTACGCAACTTCTATTCCGGTGGAACGCAAGCTGAGGGTGCGCGGTGGATGCTAGAGACAGCATCGATCGGAGCTCAGAGAAGCAAGAGAAGATGAATAGAACAAGAATGAAATAGGGGAGAAAAGGGAAATGAGTACAAAATAAAGAAAGAATAGAGTTTTGAGCAAAAGGATGAAGGAGAAGAAAAAGGGAATAAATAAGAATGAGTAAGGGCAATCGGGAACAATGTGTTATAAAAAGAGGGGGGAAATGGAATAGAGGATATATACACTCTCCGGCCACTTTATTAGGTACACCATGCTATTAATGGGTTGGACCCCCTTTTGCCTTCAGAACTGTCTCAATTCTTCGTGGCATAGATTCCACAAGGTGTTGCAACGATGCTCAATTGGTACCAAGGGGCCCAAAGAGTGTCAAGAAAATATTCCCCACACCATGACACCACCACCACCAGCCTGAACCGTTGATACAAGGCAGGATGGATCCATGCTTTCATGTTGTTGACGCCAAATTCTGACCCTACCATCCGAATGTCGCAGCAGAAATCGAGACTCATCAGACCAGGCAACGTTTTTCCAATCTTCTACTGTCCAATTTCGATGAGCTTGGGCAAATTGGAGCCTCAGTTTCCTGTTCTTACCTGAAAGGAGTGGCACCCGGTGTGGTCTTCTGCTGCTGTAGCCCATCTGCCTCAAAGTTGGCCGTACTGTGCGTTCAGAGATGCTCTTCTGCCTACCTTGGTTGTAACGGGTGGCTATTTGAGGCACTGTTGCCTTTCTATCAGCTCGAACCAGTCTGCCCATTCTCCTTTGACCTCTGGCATCAACAAGGCATTACCGCCCACAGGACTGCCGCTCACTGGATGTTTTTTCTTTTTCGGACCATTCTCTGTAAACCCTAGAGATGGTTGTGCGTGAAAATCCCAGGAGATCAGCAGTTTCTGAAATACTCAGACCAGCCCTTCTGGCACCAACAACCATGCCACGTTCAAAGGCACTCAAATCACCTTTCTTCCCCATACTGAGGCTCGGTTTTAACTGCAGGAGATTGTCTTGACCATGTCTACATGCCTAAATGCACTGAGTTGCCGCCATGTGATTGGCTGATTAGAAATTAAGTGTTAACGAGCAGTTGGACAGGTGTACCTAATAAAGTGGCCGGTGAGTGTAAGTGGACTATAATAAGGGTTTGTAAGGGGGAAATGTGGTATATGGTAATAGAAAGACAGGGTATGAAGAGAACCAAAGCGGGGGAACACAAGAGTGAAAATAAAAAGGGAATAAAATAAATGGAGAATGTGTAAGTAGAATATGGGTATAAAGAGAGTTTAAGCAGGATGAGGGGAAACACATGCAGACATAAGAAAAGTAATAATTAGAGGAAAGTCAGAATAAGAGATGTGGGTCTAACCTCAGTTTAGGCTGAGAATGGAGAGCCATTCAGTTCTATGGAAGTTCTGAGTGTTGACGAACATTCCGCTTCCCTGCACTGGGAACTCCCATAGAACAGAATGGAGAACACAGCTCCCCAGTACTGGGAACTCCCATAGAGGAGAATGGAGAACACAGCGCTCCCCTGTACTGGGAACTCCCATAGAACAGAATGGAGAACACAGCGCTCCCCTGTACTGGGAACTCCCATAGAACAGAATGGAGAACACAGTGCTCCCCTGTACTGGGATCTCCCATAGAACAGAATGGAGAACACAGAACTCCCCTATATTTGGAACTCCCATAGAACACAATGGAGACCACAGCGCTCCCCTGTACTGGGAACTCCCATAGCGGAGAATGGAGAACACAGCGCTCCCCTGTACTGGGAACTCCCATAGAACAGAATGGAGAACACAGCGCTCCCCAGTACTGGGAACTCCCATAGAACAGAATGGAGAACACAGCGCTCCCCAGTACTGGGAACTCCCATAGAGGAGAATGGAGAACACAGCGCTCCCCTGTACTGGGAACTCCCATAGAACAGAATGGAGAACACAGCGCTCCCCTGTACTGGGAACTCCCATAGAACAGAATGGAGAACACAGAGCTCCCCAGTACTGGGAACTGCCATAGAACAGAATGGAGAACACAACGCTCCCCAGTACTGGGAAATCCCATAGAACAGACTGTAGAACACAGCGCTCCCCAGTACTGGGAACTCCCATAGAGGAGACTGAAGAACACAGCGCTCCCCTGTACTGGGAACTCCCATAGAACAGAATGGAGAACACAGCGCTCCCCTGTACTGGGAACTCCCATAGAACAGAATGGAGAACACAGCGCTCCCCAGTACTGGGAACTCCCATAGAGGAGAATCGAGAACACAGCGCTCCCCTGTACTGGAAACTCCCATAGAACAGAATGGAGAACACAGCACTGCCCCTGTACTGGGAACTCCCATAGAACAGAATGGCAGAACACAGCACTCCCCTGTACTGGGAACTCCATAGAACAGAATGGAGAAACACAGTTGCTCCCTGTACTGGGAACTCCCATAGAACAGAATGGAGAACACAGCGCTCCCCTGTACTGGGAACTCCCATAGAACAGAATGGAGAACACAGTGCTCGCCTGTACTGGGAACTCCCATAGAACAGAAGGCAGAACACAGTGCTCCCCTGTACTGGGAACTCCCATAGAACAGGATGGAGAACACAGCACTCCCCTGTACTGGGAACTCCCATAGAACAGAAGGCAGAACACAGCACTCCCCTGTACTGGGAACCCCCATAGAACAGAATAGAGAACACAGCGCTCCCCTGTACTGGGAACTCCCATAGAACAGAATGGAGAACACAGCGCTCCACTGTACTGGGAACTCCCATAGAACAGAATGGAGAACACAGCGCTCCCCTGTACTGGGAACTCCCATAGAACAGAAGGCAGAACACAGCGCTCCCCTGTACCGGGATCTCCCATAGAGCAAAATGGAGAACACAGCACTCCCCTGTACTGGGAACTCCCATAGAACAGAATGGAGAACACAGCGCTCCCCTGTACTGGGAACTCCCATAGAACAGAATGCAGAACACAGCCCCTCCCCCCTGTACTGGGAACCCCCCATAGAACAGAATGGAGAACACAGCATCCCTGTACTGGAACTCCCATAGAACAGAATAGAGAACACAGCGCCCCCCTGTACTGGGAACTCCCATAGAACAGAAGGAGAACACAGCGCTCCCCTGTACTGGGAACTCCCATAGAACAGAATGGAAAAACACAGCGCCCCCCCCTGTACTGGAACTCCATAGAACAGGAATGGAGAACACAGCGCTCCCCTGTACTGGGAACTCCCATAGAGCAGAAAGCAGAACACAGCGCTCCCCTGTACCGGGATCTCCCATAGAGCAAAATGGAGAACACAGCACTCCCCTGTACTGGGAACTCCCATAGAACAGTATGGAGAACACAGCGCCCCCCCCCCTGTACTGGGAACTCCCATAGAACAGAATGGAGAACACAGCACTGCCCTGTACTGGGAACTCCCATAGAACAGAATGGAGAACACAGCGCTCCCCTGTACTTGGAACTCCCCTAGAACATAATGGAGAACACAGCGCTCCCTGAAACCGGGAACTCCCATAAGGAGAATGGAGAAATACAGCGCCCCCTGTACTGGGAACTCCCATAGAACAGAATGGAGAACACAGCGCTCCCCTGTACCGGGAACTCCCATAGAGGAGAATGGAGAATACAGCACTCCCCTGTACTGGGAACTCCCATAGAACAGAATGGAAGACACAGGGCCACCCCTGTACTGGGAACTCCCATAGAACTTTCTTGGAGGACCTTATGTGTCAATACTGTGAAACAGGAGTACTATTGTCCTAGCCAGGGGAAACCATTGGAAGCTCGGCTTTTACAAGTGCTCTGTAATTGGTTGCACAACAAGACCAGCTTCTCCTGCTTTTAAAGTTGACGCCTGGATGTTTTTGTAGATCCTGATTCATTTTTACAATTTCCTTCCAGTGAAGCAGGAGTCACCACAAAATTGCAAGGAGTAGTAATTATTGCTTACAATGATTGGTTTGTGATGGCGGAGGCGCAATTACAGGTTCGTGTTCCTCCTCCTCCCTCTACATAAATGTTTTCTCTTTCTGACTACAAAGGCAGGAAATGTCTGAGGCGCAATAACTACAGATCTTGTCAACTCCACTAACTCCATGATGTTGCTGCACAAGGTGGTGGCCGACGTATGGCCAGTACAGGTGGTGGTGCAGCCGGGGGCCAAAGGAGCCTATCTGCACAGTCTGGGATTAGATGAAGAAGATGTCACAATAAGTGGAGTTATGTCACACAGCTTAATTCTGACCAGCCCTACCAGAACGTCCGGGAGACTTCTGCAAAGAAGGGAGATTGGAAGAATTTGCAACTCTCCGAGCTGCCAAAATGTATTTAGCTCTCAGGTGCTGCAGGGTCAGGCAATCACAGCAGGAGCTGGTTGTAATATTTACCTTGGCTCCTAAAGGAATGGCCAGGATTGGAGCTAACTCTGATCTTTACAACTCATTAGATGTTGCGGTATCTACTCTGATCCTGTCTGTTCAACCACCTAGATGTCACGGTAAATGCGCTAATCCCGGATGTTTGATCTCTAGTTTTTGCGGTATCTACTCTGATCCTGGGTTTTCAATCTCCTGAATGTCATGGTATCAACTCTGATTCTGGCTGTTCAACCTCCTAGATGTCACGGTATCAACTCTGATCTTGGATGTTCAACCTCCTAGATGTCGCGGTATCAACTCTGATCTTGGATGTTCAACCCCCTAGATGTCACGGTAAATGCGCTAATCCCGGATGTTGATCTCTAGTGTTGCGGTATCTACTCTGATCCTGACTGTTCAACCCCCTAGATGTCACGGTAAATGCGCTAATCCCGGATGTTTGATCTCTAGTTGTTGCGGTATCTACTCTGATTCTGACTGTTCAACCCCCTAGATGTCACGCTAAATACTCTAATCCCGGATGTTTGATCTCTAGTTGTTGTGGTATCTACTCCTGGGTTTTCAATCTCCTGAATGTCATGGTATTAACTCTGATCTTGGATGTTCAACCTTCCCAGATGTCACTGTATCAACTCTGATCTTGGATGTTCAATCTCCTGAATGTCGCGGTATCAACTCTGATCTTGGATGTTCAACCTCCTAGATGTCGCGGTATCAACTCTGATCTTGGATGTTCAACCTCCCAGATGTCGCTGTATCAACTCTGATCTTGGATTTTCAACCTCCTAAATGTCGCGGTATCAACTCTGATCTTGGATGTTCAACCTCCTAGATGTCACGGTATCAACTCCGATCTTGGATTTTCAACCTCCTAGATGTCGCTGTATCAACTCTGATCTTGGATGTTCAACCTCCAAAATGTCGCGGTATCAGCTCTGATTCTGGCTGCTCAACCTATTAAATGTCACTGTATCAGCTCTGATTCTGGCTGTTCAACCTCGTAAATGTCACGGTATCAACTTTGATCTTGGATTTTCAACCTCCTAGATGTCTCTGTATCAACTCTGATTCTGGCTGTTCAACCTCCTAAATGTCGCGGTATCAACTCTGATCTTGGATGTTCAACCTCCTAAATGTCGCGGTATCAACTCTGATCTTGGATGTTCAACCTCCTAGATGTCACTGTATCAACTCTGATCTTGGATGTTCAACCTCCTAGATGTCTCTGTATCAACTCTGATCTTGGATGTTCAACCTCCTAGATGTCACTGTATCAACTCTGATCTTGGATGTTCAACCTATTAAATGTCACTGTATCAGCTCTGATTCTGGCTGTTCAACCTCCTAAATGTCACGGTATCAACTCTGATCTTGGATGTTCAACCTCCTAAAGGTCGTGGTATAAACTCTGATCTTGGATGTTCAACCTCCAAGATGTCGCGGTATCAACTCTGTTCCTGGATTTTCCTAGATGTTGCTGTATAAAATCTGATCCTGGATGTTTAGCCATCTAGATGTTGTGATGTCAACTTTGATCCCAGCTGTTCAACCTCCTAGATGTCACAGTCTGAACTCTGATCCTGGGTGTTCAGTCCCCTGGCTGTTATGGTATCAAATCTGATTCTGATTGTTAAACCTCCTTGATCAACCCAAATCTTGGTTGTTCAACCTACTAGATGTTTGAGTATCAATTCTGATCCCAGTTATTCAACCTCCTAGATGTTTCAGTATCAATTCTGATCCCGGTTGTTCAACCTCCTAGGTGTCACTGTATCAACTCTGATCGTGGCTATTCCTAGATGTAGCGGTATCAACTCTGACCCCGGTTGATCAATCTCTTAGAGGTTGCGGTATGAATTCTGAACTTGGCTGTTCCATCTCTGATATGTTGTGTTATCTACTCTGATCCCGGATGTTCAACTGCCTAGATGTCCCGGTAACTTTGATCCCGACTATTCCTAGATGTTGCGGTATCAACTCTGATCTTGGATGTCCAACCTCCTAGATGTTGAAATCAATAGTGACCTTAGCATCCAGTTGGTTGACAGAGGGAGTGAGAAGTTGTAGAGCTCCAGTGGTCACCATGGTAGCTGTAGGCCAAATAAAGGTCTGCCATAACGCTATATACCACAGCTTTCATCTTCTCTTCTCTATCATATAACCCTATATATCACAGAGCTCAGCTCCTCTATCATATAACCCTATATATCACAGAGCTCAGCTTCTCTCCCTCTATCATATAATCCTATATATCACAGAGCTCAGCTTCTCTCCTCTATCATACACACCTATATATCACAGAGCTCAGCTTCTCTCCTCTATCAAAATATACCTATATATCCACACAGTCAGCTTCTCTCCTCTATCATATAACCCTATATATCACAGAGCTCAGTTTCTCCTCCTCTACCATATAACCCCTATATATCACAGAGCTCAGCTTCTCTATCATATAACCCTATATGTCACAGAGCTCAGCTTCTCTATCATATAACCCTATATTCACAGAGCTCAGCTTCTCTATCTATAACCCTATATGCCCACAGAGCTCAGCTCCTCTCCTCTATCATTTTAACCCTATATATCACCAGAGCTCAGCTCCTATCCTCTATCCCTAAACCCCTATATATTCACAGAGCTCAGCTCCTCTCCTCAAATCAATAACTCTATATATCACAGAGCTCAGCTTCTCTCCTCTATCATATAACCCATATAATCACAGAGCTCAGCTTCTCTCCCCCTATCATATAACCCTATATATTCACAGAGTCAGCTTCTTCCTCTATCATATAAACCCTATTATATCACAGAGCTCAACTTCTCTCTCTATTCCATATAACCCTATATACACAGAGCTCAGCTCCTCCCCTCCCTCATATAACCCTATATATCACAGAGCTCAGCTTCTCTCCCTCTATCATATAATCCTATATATCACAGAGCTCAGCTCCTCCCCTCCATCATATAACCCTATATACCACAGCTTTTACGTTCTCTTCTCTATCACATAACCCTATATATCACAGAGTTCAGCTTCTCTCTTCTATCATATAACCCTATATATCACAGAGCTCAGCTTCTCTCCTCTATCATATAACCCTATATATCACAGAGCTCAGCTTCTCTCCTCTATCATATAACCCTATATATCACAGCTCGCTTCTCTCTCTATCATATAACCCTATATATCACAGAGCTCAGCTTCCTCCTCTACCATAAAAACCCTATATATCACAGAGCTCAGCTTCCTATCATAAAACCCAATATAACACAGAGCTCAGCTTCTCTATCTATAACCCTATATATCACAGAGCTCAGCTCTCTATCATATAACCCTATATGTCACAGAGCTCAGCTCCTCTCCTCTATCATATAACCCTATATATCACAGAGCTCAGCTCCTATCCTCTATCCCATAACCCTATATATCACAGAGCTCAGCTCCTCTCCTCTATCATAAACTCTATATATCACAGAGCTCAGCTTCTCTCCTCATCATATAACCCTATATATCACAGAGCTCAGCTCCTCTCCTCTCCTCAAATCATATAACCCTATAAAACAGAGCTCAGCTTCTCCCCTCTATCATATAAACCCTATATATGACAGACCTCAGCTCCTCACCTCTATCATAACCCTATATATCACCGAGCTCAGCTTCTCTCCCTCTAACACATAACCCCTATATATCACAGAGCTCGGGCTTCTATCCTCTATCATATAACCCTATATATCACAGAGCTCAGCTTCTCCCCCTCTATCATATAACCCTATATATCACAGAACTCAGCCCCCTCTCCTCTATTTATATAACCCTATAAAATCACAGAGATCAGTCCTCTCCTCTATCCGATCATATAACCCTATATATCACAGAGCTGCTCTCTCCTCTATAAATATAACCCAATATATCACATAGCTCAGCTCCTCTATCATATAACCCTATATATCACAGAGCTCAGCTTCTATCCTCTATCATATAACCCTATATATCCCCAGAGCTCACTTTCTCCTCTATCATATATCCCTATATATCACAGAGCTCAGCTTCTCGCCTCTATCATATAACCCTATATATCACAGAGCTCAGCCGCTCTCCTCTATCATATAACCCTATATATCACAGAGCTCAGCTTCTCTCCTCTATCATACAAACCTATGTGCCCCAAGAATCAACACCACTGATATGCCAAAGCCCCACAGTTTGATACTGAACATACTCCCTTGCTGATTTATTTTCACTGGTGAGGGTGTTTTTTTTAGGTATGGTATTTTGTGGCCGAGGGTCCTTCTAATTGACATGTATATCAGAAGCCTCCATGGCAAATTGTCTTGAACAAAAAGAACTGTGCTGCATGCCAAAATGGTGAACACCTCATTGTACCCCGACAGAGCCCACTGCAAAAGAACGGGGCCCATTGGGTGCTGGTTGTATCCATCATGCCATGAATTCAGCGAGCTTGAGAAAGGTTTCGTTGCTGAGCTGAAACATTGGGGAGACACGGGTCAATAAAGTCATACCTCCCAACAGTCCCTATTTTTGACCCTTGTCCCTCTGTCCCTCTTTACTCTATAAATGTCCCTCTTTTTCATTTGAGAAATGGATTTGTGTCAATAAACTGACTACTTTGCTGTAAAAAGTATCTGATCGCTTCCTCGCTGTTTATTACATAAAAATTTACTTAATATTTCATCATTGGATACAAAGCAACCCTGAGACTGTGTCCCATTTTGGCTGTCTTAAAAGTTGGCATGTATGTGTATGGGTGTGGGTGTTTGGGTGTGGTTAGAGGCGTGTCTTGGTGTGATGTCATGTGTTTGGTGTGGTTAGAGGCGTGTCTCGGTGTGATGTCATGAGTTTGGGTGTGGTTAGAGGCGTGTGTTGGTGTGATGTCATGTGTTTGGGGGTGGTTAGAGGCGGTCTTGGTGTGATTTTCATGTGTTTGGGTGTGGTTGGAGGCGGTGGTGTGATGTCATGTGTTTGGGCGTGGTTGGAGGCGTGGTGTGATGTCATGTGTTTGGGTGTGGTTGGAGGCATGGTCTGGTGTGATGTCATGTGTTTGGGCGTGGTTAGAGGCGTGTCTTGGTGTGATGTCATGTGTCTGGGCATGGTTAAAGGCATGTCTCTGTGTGATGCCATGTGTCTGGGCGTGGTTAGAGGTGTGTCTTGGTGTGATGTCATGTGTTTGGGTGTGGTTAGAGGCATGTCTTGGTGTGATGTCATGTGTTTGGGAGTGGTTAGAGGTGTGTCTTGGTGTGATGTCATGTGTTTTGGGCGTGGTTTAGAGGCGTGTCTTGGTTGATGTCATGTGATTGGGCGTGGTTAGAGGCTTGTCTTGGTGTGATGTCATGTGTATGTGCGTGGTTAGAGGCTTGTCTTGGTGTGATGTCATGTGTATGGGTGTGGTTAGAGGTGTGTCTTGGTGTGATGTCATGTGTTGGGTGTGGTTAGAGGCGTGTCTTGGTGTGATGTCATGTGTTTGGGTGTGGTTAGAGGCGTGTCTTGGTGTGATGTCATGTGTTTGGGTGTGGTTAGAGGCGTGTCTTGGTGTGATGTCATGTGTTTGGGTGTGGTTAGAAGTTTGTCTTGGTGTGATGTCATGTGTTTTGGTGTGGTTATATGGGTGTCTTGGTGTGATGTCATGTGTTTGGGTGTGGGTAGAGGAGTGTCTTGGTGTGATGTAATGTGTTCGGGTGTGGTTAAAGGTGTGTCTGGGTGTGATGTCGTGCTTGGGTGTGGTTAAAGGTGTGTCTTGGTGTGATGTCATGTGTATGGGTGTGGTTAGAGGCGTGTCTTGGTGTGATGTCATGTGTTTGGGGGTGGTTAGAGTCGTGTCTTGGTTTGATGTCATGTGTTTGGGTGTGGTTAGAGGCGTGTCTTGGTGTGATGTCATGTGTGTGGGTGTGGTTAGAGGCGTGTCTTGGTGTGATGTCATGTGCTTGGGTGTGATAGAGGTGTACTCTGGTGTGATGTCATGTGTATGGGTGTGGTTAGAGGCGTGTCTTGGTGTGATGTCATGTGTTTGGGCGTGGTTAGAGGCGTGGCCTGATGTGTCCCTCTTTGCAATCTCTAAACGTTGGGAGGTATGAATAAAGTACATGTGGTTTTCTTACTTTGATGGTGGATCACCTTGTGTCTTGGTCATGACTCGTCGTCTGGCACCATTTTGTCCTAGATTTTTCGGGCTGCTTTTTTTCTTGATACATCCTAATGTAGAAATTGTCTAACACCGAGACCTTTATTTTCAGTTCTACCAATACAATTAGCAAAGTAAACTTTCCGCAACTTCCTAGAAAGAAATAATTAGAAGTAAATGTGAAGCAGTTGAGTCATTCGGGGGAATTAGAAAACAGATGTCTAAATCCCCGCTCCGTGTGCAAGTGTTAGATACATGACTTTTCGCTGGGCTCTGAGTAGAGAACACAAATTAAAGATGGGGTTTAGCACAGTGCAATGCAATGGAGATTTGCTGCCCGTTGCCTGTTGAGGTGTTGGCGTCCTATCTGCCGTCAGCTGGGGCCCGGCGTCACTGATGCATCCCTAATGTTAGCACAAGAGCTGAGCATCCCCTGAAGGATAGCCCTCGGGGGGTCTGTCTAAAACCTACGTTTTGCTCTATTACACGTCTAATAAAGACCCAGGAGCCGCGCAGATTATTTCTGCTAACTATTTACTAAAGGTCACGGGTTAGTTGTCGACATCTTCCTCTGATGATAATCAATAAAGCACTTGGCAGCAGCCGGTGGTGCGCGGGCGGAGGTCCCACACCTCATTTCTTATGCTGGGAGTCAAGTCCTGCTCTCCGAGGCTGCGGTAAGAAATTCATCAGCAATGAGCTTCAAGAAGAAGCTGGGAATATGAGGAGAGGAAAGGAGATACTACCCCGGCTCATAATGAAGAGGGTGATGTGGCCTGGAGAAGACTTCACTGGGGCCTCGTTCACTCAGCTGGAACCTGTAGACCTTTGCCAGGAGCCAAGAGGCCCAACCAGTTTCCTTTTTGTTTCTTGTTCTACTTTTTTCCATCAATCTTTTACTTTTTTTTCTCTGTGTTCTTCTTTCCCTCATCAACTCCTCCATCTTCTTTTCTTTCTCTCCTCCGGTGTCTCTTTCTCCATCTTGCCTCCTCGGCCCCATTCTCCTCGTTTTTTCCTGATTAACCCCTTAAGCCGAACGCCTGAAAAGTAGTTAATGACCAGAACTTTTTTTTCGTTTTGGCCTCCTTGCGTTTCAACAGTTGTAACTTTTTTATTTTTTCAATGACGCAGTTGGATGAGGCCTCGTTTTTTTCGAGACAAGTTGTACTTTATGGGGGAACAGTTTAAGTTCACTTATATATAATTGCAGAATTTTTTTTCAATTCTTTTTTTTTAATTTTTTTGTTTTTTTACATTTTTTTTTTACACCATTCACATTTCACACTTAATAACTTGTTAGATTAATTCTACAGGTTATTATGGTTGTGTGGATACCTAATATGTGTAGGGTTTTTTTGTGTGTGTAATGTATGCACAATTATTTTTTATTAAATATTTATTTTTATTTTATTTTATTTTTATTACACTTTTTATGTTTTTTACTTTTTTTTTGAGTCCCATGAAGGGAGAACTGTGTTACTTTTTAAAAATTTTTTTTACACTTTTATTCATATATGCTAATACATTATAATCTGTGTCGGTAAGGCAGTGATCATGAAAGCACACAGTCTGCCCTGATCACTGGCTTGTTACACAGACAGCACTGGGGCTACTCTAGGTCCCCAGGGCTGACTGTGCAGCCGTTTCCTGGGCTCTGTCGGGTCAGCGGGCGTTCCGATCACCCGACAGAGCAGGGAAACCCTTTGATAGCGGTGATGGACTGCGGCAGTCAAAGGGTTAAAGCACCGGGGAGCGGAGGTTTCACTCACTCCCTGGTGCCCGCAGGAGCTCTGCTGGGAACAGGGCTGTGTAGTACAGCCCCGATCTGGGATCCGGGAGCTGCAGACTCCGATGTCTGCAGCGACGCCAAAAGACGTCGCTGCAGACGAACAACCTGAAATGCCGGATGCCAAAAGACGAGGGGCGGTCGTTAAGGAGTTAATCTACCTTCTATTTTTCCTCATTCTCTGTTCCTCTTTGTTCCTCTTTCTTCTATGTTCTACCTGTAACGATCCTGCGGTGTCAGTATGCACGGACATCGATCATCAGGTAACAGGTGTGGAGTCATTGTGATCACCGCAGGCGAGATGGTATAGGTGCAGACCATGCCAGGGAGACTTCACTGCGGGGAATGCCACCCCTGACGTGTTCCTCTCCTGCTGAAGTGCAGGAGAGGAACACCGGACACTGGAAGCGGTGGCAGCAGAAGTCTAGCCGTAGGAGGACCACAAGTCCAAAGTGGCTAGCAGACTGGTACAGCGGCAGGAACAGCAAAAGTTAGAGGACTGATGCAACGGCAGGAAAACAGCAGGTACAACTGGACTGGTGCAAGAACAACAGGAATAGACACTGATACAGGAGCAGCAGATAATGGCAGCCAGGAGGTCGGGAGCTCTGATGGACTAGAACTTTTATATCTTTTGCTCCAACTACTTCTCTCTTCTTCCTTCGCTCTTTTGTCCTTCTTCCTTTTTCTACCTTATTCTTCTTATCCTTATTTCTTCTCCATCTCCTTCTTACTCTTCTACATCTACTGTACATAATTTTTATTCTATACTTTCAAGTAAGTTCCCCAAAAGGCCTTGACTTCTGTTTGGTTCTTCTTTCGGTTTTTCACAATGGTTTTACAACATACTTAAAGGGGTTGTCTCATTAAAGGATTGCTGCTTTTTATGTTAAAGATCTTGCAAAAACAAGTCACTTTGCAATATTTTTCCATTAACAGTGTCCTACCTATTCCTAGATATCCCCTCTTGTATGGGCGGCATCAGCTCCTCAGGTCACTATAGCTACAGACCTGTTCAATCTCTCCTGATAGGCTGCCAGCACTGGTCGCTATAGCTACTGACCTGGCTTCTACTGCAGCCTAGTGGAAGCCAGTAAACACGCCCCTGAATTCAAAGTGAAACAGAACTGAGGTAAGATGAATCAATGTAGTGAGACAACCCCTTTAATGCTTTCTAAACATCATTGTCCAATCCCACTTTACTAAATCTTTTCTTTTTTTTTTTACTTAGTCTTTCATTTTTCAGTATTTTTCTCAAACTTTGCATAGAACATGTATAAATTCCATTTTGCTTTTCAGCGCCTACACTAACACAGGTTCTTTTCTCTAGTGAGATTAAAATAAAACATTTCCCCATCCCATCCACACATGGGAACTTTCATAGAGAACAAACTCTACAGGTAGTCCCCGACTTACACCGTTCCGCCTTACAGCTGTCCCCTAGTTACAAACGGAGACTTATGGGGCATGCTGGCACTTATTGTTCCATGTTCCACAGCGGATAGTAGCTGTGGAATGACAAGTGCCAGCATGCCACAGCAGCACATGAGGAGAAAATGAGGTGAACAGGGGCACAGACAGCAAAACAAATGTAAAAACCCTTCCCTGCACTATCCAAAACTGAGAAAAAACCTTTTGTGCTGGAGTTACATTTAATAAATAGACCTGTTCCGCCTTACATATAAATTCAGCTTAAGAACAAACCCACAGTCCCCACCCCGTTCATAACCCGGGGACTGCCTGTATCTTTGATATATCTTATCCAGATGTTTCTACCTGCCAAAACTAATTCTGCTTATACAGCTCATGGGCATGTTGGAGAATGGAGATAACCCAACATCTCTCCTCTCTTGGTTTCTTGGTTGATAGCTTCTACCCATGTTACATTATAACAAACCTATCAGCTATGTGAGCTGGACATAGTCACGAAGGGCTTTGGGTTTAGTCTCTCATACATCATTCTCGTTCAAATTTTACTACATTTTGGGTAAAATGAAACAATATGTTGATATACATGGTCAGGGCTGGACTGGCCCATAGGGGAATAGGGGAAACCCCGGTGGGCCCCTGAACTTGGTAGACCTAGAGATGTTTTTTAAATCCATATACATCCTCAGAAGAGGCAAAAAAAACATAAAAAGAGAGGCAGAAAGACATGTTCAGTCATTTACAGTAGCTGTAGGGTGGGCCGCTAAAATAAACTCCACCGGTGGGCCCAGAAACCGCTCAACTGGTGATCCCCTAGAGTCAACTCCACCTGTGGGCCCCAGGCACTCCAGTCTGACGCTGAACACGGCACTAGTTTTCAATACGATACATAAGGCGATATGCCGTTAGTTTTCCTTATTGATGATGCTTAGATGCCATGGAGTAGATATCAACTCATAGCGACTTTGTGACCGGATTTCAGTAGGTCGATAACTACAGAGAGTTTGGCCTCCATATGGTTTTCTATGTGTAGACCTATTCAACACTGCTCTTCCTCTTTTTCGTTGACCTTCTACCTTGCTGAGCAGGATGTATTCCTTAGGTGATCTTTCCCTTCCCATGACTTGCCCAAAGTATCAGAGTCGTAGTCTTGTCATCTGGGCCTCCAAAGAAATTTCAGGTTTAATCTCTTCCAGTACAAATTTGTTCTTCTAGCATCCAAGGCGCACGTAGGACTCTTCTCCAGCACCAGAATTCAAAGGAATCAATTTTCTTCCTGTCTTGTTTTCTTACTGTCCAACCTTCACAACTATATGATATTATTACAAATATCACAGTTTGAACCAGTTGGATTTTTGTAGTAGAAAGATATTCCCACCATGCACTTGGGTGAGGTACTAATAGGCTATGCTGTCAAAGTCTCATTCTTACCACCTCTGGGACCTGCACCTGTCTTAGGAACAGGTCCCCAAAACTGTTGGGTCAGAACGGAGATGCTCAAACTTGCGCATGACTCTCCATTCTGTTCTATGGGATTTCTGAGTATGGCCAACTACACCGCTTTCCTGTACTCAGAACTCTTATAGAACAGAAGAGTCCTGCACAAGTGGGGGCCGGTTCCCCTTTCGAGAAAAATTTTTTTTTGGGGAACCTGCCCCGGGGGGTTTGAAAGGGCCAAGGGGGGGATTTCCCTTTTAAAATTTTCCATATAAGTCTTTTTAACCGCCTTTTAAAAAACCTAAAGGGGAAAAGCAAGGGGCCAAATTTTAAAAGTTTCCCTCTGTGATGGGTTTTTTAGTAGGTCGGTAAAACAGAGATTTTGGGCCCTCCAAAAGGGTTTTTGTTTTGTGGACCTATTCAACGCTGCTCTTCCTTTTTTTTCGTTTGACCTTCTACTTGCTGGGGCAGGATGTTTTCCCTTAGGGGGACCCTTTCCCTTCCCCATGATGTTCCCTAGCAGGGTGTATAGTTTGTCATCGGGGCCCCCAAAAAAATTTCGGTTTACTCTTTCCAGAAAAAATTTGGGTTCTTTACGTAAAAGGCGCACGTAGGACTTTTCCCGAAGCACCAGAATTCAAGGGAATGGGATTTTCTTACGCCCTAGTTTTCAAAATTGCCCCAACCTTAAAACAACAAATATGTTATTTTGACAAAATATCACAGTTTAAACCAGTTGGATTTTTGTAGGAAAGTATTCCACCATGAAATTGGTAGGAAATTTAATGGGCTATGCCGTAAAAGGTTCCCCTTTTTCCCTCCTTGGGGCCCTGCCCTGGTCTTGGGGAAAAGGCCCCCAAAAACTGTTGGGTCAAAAACGAAGATCCGCTCAACTTGTGCAGGACTCTCCATTCTGTTCTATGGGTTTGGCCGAGTATGAAGGGAATAGGGTTACCCCAAACTTTCCTGTAGGAAAATTTTACCACAAAAACATCGGGGTGAAAGAAAACCCTTTTTTGAAGCCAACCCCTTTTGGGGCCTGTTCCAGAGATGGGTCCCAGGCCCCAGAGGTGGGGATCTATACCTTCACTTTCCCATAAAATCCCGATATCCAGCTCTTTAAAACCTGATGGGAAAAGCAAGCCCAAAGGTAAAACCCCAAACGGTTTCAGCTGTAGGCCTTTTTCCAGGTATATTGCCAAAACCGCTTTGGGGGTTGCTTCTCAGCTGCGGGGTTCTGAAACATGTTTTTTAAAAATTTATGAAATAAAACTAGAAGTTTTTTACATTTGGTTTTTGGGCTTTCCCCTTAGGGCCCTAAGAGTGGGGAATATAAACACAACCCAATATCACAGAAACACTCCAAAAAATCAAAAAACAAAATTAAATTTTTAAAAAAAAAACCCTAACTAAAAAATAAAAATTTTAAAAATTTCAAAAAACACAAATAAAAATTTTAACCCCCCCCAAAAATCACAAAAAATTACCCCATAAAAAAAAAAAACCACCCCAAAAATTCTTTTTCCTTTCAACCCCCAAAAATTTCCCAAAAAAAGGGTTCCCCAACCCCTTTCTTTATTAATTTCCCTTGGGGGTGGGACAGCCACCCCCCTTTACAAAACTTTTCTAGAAAAAAAATTTTTTGGGGTTTCCCGGGATATCCCCCCTTTAAAATGAAATTTGTGATAGATTTTGGGATCACATTTGGATGGGGGCGGGCTGCTGGGGGCCCCTTGCCCTTAATCGGAAAACACCACCCCATCCGAGGCTTACGGTGGCGGGACACTTTTTGGTTGTTATATCACAACCCAAACGGGGTATCCTATTCACATACTATCAAAGTGTATGGTGGGAACACCCTTTTGAGGACTCAAGTCCTTCATGGCCATTTTCATCATCTCCTTGTCCTTTTGTTACTAATTATTGACCCAAGTACAATGAAGCCTCTACTACATCTATATCCCCCCGGTTAAAGATATACAGGGAAAGACGCGTTTGGGTGGTTCATGCCTCATCAAGTTCTATGGAACTTGAAGTGCATGCCCGAAAAAACCCGGTCTTCCGGGATATTTTTAAATGAAACCTCTTTTAAGTATTTTACTAATCAAGAAGTTCAGCGTTTCCCCTTTGGAAACCTGAAAGGCTATGGGTAAATAGCCCTAAACCCCCTTTTTAATTTGGGGGCCTTTTTTCAATGCTATGCCCCCACCCTGGGGGGGAAGGGAAACAATCCCGGAAAGCCACTGCGCGGATTTCCCAACTTTTTTTAAAGGGGTTTTCTCCCCTAAGGGATTGCTGTTTTTATGTTAAAGACTTGCAAAAAAAAAAGGTCACTTTGAAAATTTTTTCCCAATTAAACGTGCCCTTTAACTATTCCTAGATACCCCCTTTTTTTTTTGGGGCTGCATCAGCTCCTCAGGTCATTATATACGCCCTGTTTGATCTTCCTAAATAGGCTGAAAGGCACTGGTCCCCTATAGTTTAAAAGACCTGTTCTTCTCCCCCCATAGGCTGCCAGCACTGGTTGCTATAGCTACGGGAACCTTTTTTGATCTTTTCCTGATAGGCAGCAGCATGGTCGTTTTGCTACAGACCTTTTTCTATCTCTCCGATAGGATTCCACCCTTTTGGTTGCTATAGCTACGACCTGTTTGTCTCTCCTTTGGGCAGCAAGCACGGCGCATTAGCTACAAAACCTGTTTGTCTCCCCCATCCGATAGGCTGCAAGCACTGGTCGCTTTAGCTACAGCCCCTTTGTTTAAATCTCCCTGATAGGCTGAAAAGGGACTGGTTCCCCATAGTTTACCAAAACCTTTTTAAATTACCCTGATAGGCTCCCAGCAGGGTTTGTATAGTTTACAGCCGGTTTGATCCCTCCTGATAGGCTGCCAGCACTGGTCGCTATACTACAGACCTGTCTTTTTAATGCACCAGAAAACACACCCCTGGATTCAAAAGGGAAACCCAAAAGGAAAACAGGACTGAGGTGAGTTTAAAAAACCCGATGTTTAAGAGAAAACCCCCTTTTAAGCTTCAGTTAGCAAAAAACCCCAAAATTTTAGTACATTGACACTAAAAAATGTACTGTGGAAAAAAATCTTTTATTGCGTCCTGTATCTCCCGCTCCCTATTTTGTCCATCTCCAGTAAGATGAAATAGTAGTCATCATCCTTGTCTTCTGCACGTTGAGGTACAATCCAAATTCCTATCATCTTCTATCTCCGTAAGCCGGTATTTCACCTCCTCTTCGCCTTCGGGCGGCAATGTTGCGTCATCCGCTCTATGATGGTTGTTGATAAACACAATTCTCCATTTTTCCTTCATCAAAATATGAGGATTTCCCTTTCTTGATTTTTTTCCCCAGAACCCTTGGGCCAAAGTTCTTTTATGATGGCCGGATAAGCACATTCTTGTGTCCGATGCCCCTATTGCTCCTCGATAGCGATGATTGGGGTTATCTTGGTATCTGTAAGCGCTCCTTCTTTCTCCTCACTTAAAGAGAGTCTCGCAGCAGGTTCTTCCCCATAATCTCTTAAAGGAGGGCTAAACGGGATTTGGGCAAAAGGGTTTTTAAAAACACCCCCAAATGTTTGCTTTGAATGTCCCCCAGTAAAGGGGTCGATTTTTGGAAGGGAAAACAATTTTGAAGCCCGGGACTTAACCAAGGGGAAAGTTTTTTCTGTGGGAAGAACAGGTTTAAAAAGTACTTTATTAAATGTCCCGGACTAGTAAACCCGGGTTTTCAGAGATGTAGTTTTTGTGCATGGGTTTTTTGGTCCATCGGGACCCCCCTGAAAAAAAAGGTTTTAAAAGGGGTTTTATCATTTGAAGGGTTTGTGCTCTTGAGCTAATTCTAGGGAGAACCCAATTTTTCAAATAGGGGCCCCGTGGGGCTTTTTCTCGCGGGGCCCCGGGGTCTCCCCTCCCAGGAGGTGTGTCTCTCCCCCAAGAAGAGCGTGACTTTCATTTTTCTTTTGTTAGAGGGGAAGGGGGAAGGGTTTTTTCTGGAGGGGAAAAGGGAACAGGACAAAAGACGGGTTATAGGGAGGGGGGCCTGGATTTTAAGACTGGGTTATATGGGGGGGGCCCCCCAAAAGTAATAAGGGACTGTGTTATATGGGGGGAGACGGGAAATTAAAAACACTTTGTTTTTTATGGGGGGGAAAGCACGGGATAAAAGGGAATGTTTTTATTTGGAGGGACCCACAGGACATAAGACTGTGTTAAAGGAGGGGGGACAGGATATAAAAAACTGTGTTATTTGGAGGGGACAGGATAAAAGCCGGGTGTTATATGGGGGATCAAGGAAATAGGGACTTTTGTTTTTATGGGGGAGCAAAAGGACAAAAGGGACTGTGTTTTATGGGGGGGGTTCTATGAGAAAAACAGTCAGTAATTACCAAAAGACCGTTACCTTAGGCGGGGAAAAAGGAGTTTACAGCCAGCGCCCTCTAACATAGGATTTTTCATTTTTGGTTTCCCACAGCTCGAGGGGAGAAAACCCCGGGGGCGCCCTGTAGGGTTTCTGCCACGTGGGGGGCCGCCCCTTTTCCCCGCCAGTTTTCGGCGAAAATCTGCGCTGATTTATGTCGGGCCCGGGGGCGCGTTTCATACCTTCCATGAAAAGCCCCGCCCCCCTTTTGCCAGAGTGTGGGGCAAAAGGGGCGGGGACATGGGCCAGGCGGGGACTGCGTAAATGTATTCCGTTTTTCGGGGGACAGGGGGGAAAAAAGGGGGAACTCATAAAACTGCCCGGGGCGGGTATGAATAAAAAAATCCCCTTTAAAAAGGGCGGAAAATATTATCAGAAAAGAGCCCCAAACCCCCAAAAAAAATAAAAAAAAAAAAAAAAAAAAATTAACAAAAAAAAAAAAAAATTCCACATTTCCAAAAAAATCCCTTTAATTTCCCAAAAATTTAGGATTTTGGGAAAATTCCCGGGGGAAATACAGAAATTTTTAAAATTCGGGAAAGCTTTTTCTTTTGGGTCGCAGAAACCACCCAATCAGAATAGGGGTGCCCAGGGGCCCCATTATATCCGGGGGGAGAAGTATTGCCCAATCAAATCAAAGGGGGACATTTCAAAATACAGTAAAAAAGGGGAAAAGAGCTGTTTTGGCTGAGTTTAGCGGGGTTTGGCTATTTGGCCAATCAGAATAGGAGGAAAAAGGGGAAACCCATTTTTACCCTATGGAACCCTTTTGCCCAAAATTTCCGAATGGGAGCTGGGGGGGACCCATTAAAACCTTGGAGTTTTTGCCCCAAATATATTAAAAAGGGGGGGACATTTCCCAAAAAATACAGAAAAAATGCGGGAAAATTGAGTGATTGGTTAAAAACTAGAGGGGGCTTGGCTTTTTCCCCCCAAACCCCGAATAGGAGCGACAGGGACCCATTATATCCTATGGAGAATATTGACCAATCAGAATAGGAGCGACAGAGACCCATTATAACCTATGGAGAAGTTTGGACCAATCAAAATCAAAGGCGGGACAGTTCAAAATACAGTAAAAATGCAGAAAAGAGCTGATTGGTTGAACTAGCGGGGGCTTGGCTATCCCGGCCAATCAGAGCGCGAGCTACTTCTCCCATTGTAGTCTATGGAGAGATCGGCGCAATGCAATCTCGGCGCTCAGCACCGTGCGGCATGGAGTATGAATAAAAAAATCATTTTTATTAGTTGTAAAATATTCTCTGAAAAAGATCTGAAACCTTCTATAAACATAAATCAATTCAATCCCGAACAACGCGTTTGTCGCCGAGACCGGCGCTACATAGGGAAGTGCAATATCGAGAATTGCCGGGAAATACAGTAATTCAAAATCGGTACGCTATTCTGATTGGTCGGCATAAACAAGCCAATCAGAATAGGAGCGACAAAGACCCATTATATCCTATGGAGGAGTATTGACCAATCAGAATAGGAGCGACAAAGACCCATTATAAGCTATGGAGGAGAAGTGACCAATCAGAATAGGAGCGACAAAGACCCATTATATCCTATGGAGGAGTATTGACCAATCACAATAGGAGCGACAAAGACCCATTATAAGCTATGGAGGAGAATTGACCAATCAGAATAGGAGCGACAAAGATTCATTATATCCTATGGAGAAGTTTTGACCAATCAAAACCAAAGACGGGACAGTTCAAAGGACAGTAAAAATGCAGAAAAGAGCTGATTGGTTGAGCTAGCGGGGGCTTGGCTATCTCGGCCAATCAGAGCACGAGCTACTTCTCCCATTGTAGTCTATGGAGAGATCGGTGCAATGCAATCTCGGCTCTCAGCGCCGTGCGGCATGGAGTATGAATAAAAAAATCATTTTTATAAAGTGTAAATCATTATCAGATAAAGAGCTGAACCCTTCTTTACAAATAAATCAGTTAAATCCCGAACAACGTGTTTGTCGCCGAGACCGGCGCTACATAGGGAATTGCAATAGAGAGAATCGCCGGGAAATACAGTAATTCAAATTGCTTAAGCGCTTCTGATTGTGGCGGCTGGGTAGTAGATCCGCCGGACCACCGCAAGCGATGGTAGTTAAGCCACGCCAGGGAACGGAATCTAAGTAGGTCCCGGTTTTCACCAGAGCCCGCCACAAAGCGGGATGGACTTGCTGCGGCGTGAGGCTACCAGGTCGTCCCCCCTGACGTGACTTGCTTGCGGTGGCGGCCGAGGTGCAGCGAGGTGCAGAATCGTAGTCCGGGAATCGTAGTCAGAAGGTCAGGGCAGGCGGCAGAGGTTCGGAGTCGAGAAACGTAGCAAGAGGTCTGGTACACGGTAAGGCGAGAACACACTAGGGAACGCTTTAGCTAAGGCAAGAGGCGACATAGATCCAGCAGGGAAGTGACGTGGGTGCAAAACTTATATAGGGACAGCGCCCGGCAATTACCCAATTACCGGCGCACTGTCCCTTTAAATGTACGTGAACGCGCGCCCCACGCGCTAGGGGGCGCGCACGCGTATTCCGGCCGGCGGGGGACGAGGACCGGATGGGAGCGAGGCCAGGTGAGTGGATGGGACGGGTGGCGCCACGTTATAGTACCCCCCTCCCTTAGGCCTCCCCACTTTTTTAGGCCGCAGAAATCTGAGGATGAGGTCCCGATTCAGGATATTGGATATTGGATTTCGGCTCCCAGGA
Source organism: Phyllomedusa bahiana (assembly GCA_025379985.1). Classification (NCBI taxonomy): domain Eukaryota; kingdom Metazoa; phylum Chordata; class Amphibia; order Anura; family Hylidae; genus Phyllomedusa; species Phyllomedusa bahiana. The sequence continues at coordinate 15,869 of JAODAL010020347.1, read as the reverse complement.
TCTCTCCTCAGGTCCGAAGCCCCTCCAATCCACAAGGCGGCTGGGTAGTGGATTCGCTGGACCACCGCAAGCGATGGTAGTTAAGCCACGCCAGGGAACGGAATCTAAGTAGCCCCCGGTTTTCACCAGAGCCCGCCGCAAAGCGGGATGGACTTGCTGCGGCGTGAGGCTACCCGGTCGTCCCCCCTGACGTGACTTGCTTGCGATGGCGGCCTAGGTGCAGCGTGGTACAGACTCGTTGTCCTAGAATCGTAGTCGTGGGCAGGCAGAAGGTCAGGGCAGGAGGCAAAGGTTCGTGGTCGTGGACAGGCAGAAGGTCAGGGCAGGCGGCAGAGGTTCGTGGTCGTGGACAGGCAGGAAGGTCAGGGCAGGCGGCAGAGGTTCGGAGTCGGGAAAACGTAGCAAGAGGTCTGGTACACGGTAAGGCGAGAACACACTAGGGAACGCTTTAGCTAAGCACAGGCAACATAGATCCAGCAGGGAAGTGACGTGGGTGCAAAACCTATATAGAGACAGCGCCCGGCAATTACCCAATTACCGCGCACCTGTCCCTTTAAATATCGTGAACGCGCGCCCGATAGGGGGCGCGAAACGGATTCCGGCGGCAGGGGCAGGCCCAGGGAGCGGGCCAGGTAGTGGATGGCGGGTGGCGCCACGAGCGGCAGTGCGGACGCGGGGCCCCCCCTCGCGGGCCCTCTGCGGAACGCGGGAGCGACCGCGGTCCGAACCACGGACCGCAGCGCAACCCGTTACACTGATTGGTCGGCATAAACCAGCCAATCAGAATAGGAGCGACAGTGGCCCATTATATACCTATGGAGGAGAATTGACCAATCAGAAATAGGAGCGACGGGACCCCCTTCAAACCTATGGAGAAATATTGACTAATCATATATAAAGGGGGGACAGTTCAAAATACAGTAAAAAGACAGCAACGAGCTGATTGGTTGAAGGGGGCGGGGGCTCATCCACTTAGCAATCAGAGCGTGAGCTACTTTCTCATAGAGTTCTATGGGAAAAGAAATGCAGAGCGAGCTCTGTTTGTGATTGGCTAACTTAAAGAGGCGCGGTTATTTGGGCCAATGGGGAGAGCGAGCGACGCTCCTATGGGTTTTCTAATGCAATCTGAAAAAAAAATGTACATGGCTGAAATCAAATTATAACACTACAGAAGTTGTCCTGATGTTTTATATAAAACGAATTTATAATATGGGGGTAACGAAAAAAATATTAAAATCAATAAAATCATGTTTATTTCTTTATTTTCATTAGCCAAGGATCATAGTAATGGGTGCAACGAAAATAAAGAAATAAACCTGATTTTATTGATGTAATATTTTTTTTCTTTACCCCCATATTATTATTCGTTTTATATACACATCGGAAACCCCTTCTGTAGTCTTATAAATTTTATTTCGGCCGTGTACAGTTTTATTATAGATTGCATTAGAAACCCATAGGGGCGTCGCCTCGCTTCTCCCCTTGGTCCAAATAACGGCGCCTCTTTTAACTTAGCCAATCACAGAGCGTGCTCAGAATTTCTTTTTCCATAGAAACTCTCTGAGAAAGTAGCTCGCGCTCTGATTGGCTAAGGGTGGAGGAGCCCCCGCCGCTTCAACCAATCAGCTCGTTTCTGCATTTTTAAATGTATTTTGAACTGTCCGCCTTTAAATAGATTGGTCAGTTGTTCTCCATATTTTTATAAGGGGACATTGTCTCCTATTCTGTTGGTAAATTTCTCTACTTTGGTTATAAGGGGGACATTGCGCTCCTATCTGTTTGGGTAAAATACTCCTTCATATTTAAATAGGTCCTGTCGCTCCTATTCGATTGGTCAATATTTCTCCAATTTTAGAATGGTCCTGTCGTCCTATTCTGATTGGTCAATACTCCCCCATAGCTTAAATGGCCATGTTGTTTCCTATTCTGATTGGTCAATACTCCTCCATGGGCAAAAATTGGGCCCCTGTCGCCCCTTTTCTGATTGGCGGGTTTTATGCCCCCAATGAAAGAGCTTACAGAATTAAATTACTGATTTCCGGCGATTCCTCTATGCAACCCCTGAGAGGGCCCGGCTCGGCACAAACCGTTGCGGGATGAATTATTTATGTTTTAAAAGGGGTTTAAACCTTTTTCAGAGAATATTTTACAACTAATAAAAATGATTTTTTATTAATATTTAACCCGCACGGCGCTAAAGGACAATTTCATTGCGCCGATCCCCATAGACTAAAAATGGGAGAATTAGCTCGCGCTCTGATTGGCCGGGATACCCAAGCCCCCCTAGCTCAACCAATCAGCTCTTTTCAGCTTTTTTTACTGTATTTTGAACTGTCCCGCCTTTGATTCTGTTTGGTCAATACCCCCCAAGGGTTATAAGGGGTCCCGCCCCTATTCGATGGGGCCTTTTTTCTGCCGACCAATGAAAATAGCTTTCAAAAACTGAATTACTGTATTTCCCCGAAATTTTCCCAATATCCAAAATTCTGATATTGCGCCTTTCTAGATTTAGGAAAGTGTTTTTTTTAATGTATTTTTTTTTTTTTACGTCAGCTCTTTTTCTGAAATTTTTTTCCCCTTTTTATAAAGAGATTTTTTCGGACATATCCTCCCGCACGGAGGGGAGCGCCGAGATTTCTAATACGATTTTTCTAACTGTTTCCCTTTCCCTGTCCGTTCTTGCTTCACTTCCCCGCCGCGGGACCTTTTAGCCAAAAAAACCCCGGGTCTGCTTGCAGACCCGAGCGCTCACTGCGCCGCCTTTGCCGACTCGCGATCGTACGCCTCGGAGTTTGAGCGCCCCACGCCCCGCCCAGAACCCCCCACACCGCGCCCACCCCGCGCCCACTACCCCCCTAACCGATCCCCCATCCGACAGGGGTTCGGGCCCGGGGGGCGCAGATACGCCAAAAAAAAAAGGGAAAAGCCCGATCATAAGCGCCCTTAGTGTTATATGATAAGGGAGAGGAGCTAGCTTGGTTATAGGGGTATATATAGAGGAGAGGGGCTAAACTCTGTGATATAAGGGTTATATATAGAGGGGAGGGCTGAGCTCTGTGATTTAGGGTTTATGTGAGGAGAGAAGCTGACTCTGGATATAGGGTTATAAAAATAAAGGAGAGGACTGAGCTCGTGATATATAGGTTATATAAAAAAGGAGAAAGCGAGCTTGTGATATAATAGGTTAATTTAGAGGAGAGAAGCTGAGCCGTGATTATAGGGTTATAGGGGTAAGAAGCAGAGCCCGAGCCTTTTATAAAAGGGGGTTTTATGATAGAGGAGAGAAGCTGAGCCCGTGATATAAGGGTTATATGATAGAGGAGCTGACCTTGATAATAAGGGTTTTATATAAAGGGGGGGAAAAGCGAGCCTTTTGAAAAAAGGTTTTAAAGATAGAGGGGAAGCTAGCTCTGTGATATATTAGGGTTATTGTAGAGGAGAGAAACGAGCCTGGATATATGGGTTATGGAAGAGAAGCAGAGCGGCCTGTGATAATAGGGTTATATGATAAGGAGAGAATGAGCTCTTGATAATGGGTTATATTAGAGGAGCTGAGCTTATATATAGGGTTTTATGATAGAGGGGAGAACTGAGCCTGTGATATTAGGGTTATAGATGGGGGAGAGGAGCTGACTTGGGTATATAGGGTTATATGTAAGGGGAAAGGGGCTAGCTTGTGAAAATTGTTTAAAAGATAGAGGGAAGGAGCTGAGCTCTTGATATAAAGGGTTATATGATAGAGTAGGGAGCTGAGCTCTGTAATATATAGGGGTTTTAAAGATAGAGGGGAGAAGCTGATCTTTATGATATATAGGGTTTTTATGATAAGGAGCTAGCTCTGTGAATATGGGGATATATGAGGAGAGAAGCTGACCGGGAATATATGGGGGAATATAAAGAGAAGCTGAGCTCTGTGATATATAGGATTAAGATAGGGGGGGAAGCGACTCTGGTACGTATATAGGGGGTTTTAAGATAGGGAGAGAAGTGCTGTCTGTGTATATAGGGTTTTTAAAAGATAGAGGAGAGTGCTGCGTCTAGATTTGGGGTTTATGATAGAGGGAAAAGCTGATTCTGTGATATAAGGGTTTTATGTTTGAGGAGTAGCCTTTTATATATAGGGAATGATAGAGGAAGGAGCTGATCTTGATATATAGGGATATGATAGAGGGGAGGAGTGAGCCCGTGATATATAGGGTTATATATAAGGGGAGAAGCTGATCTCTGTGAATATGGGTTATATGATAAAGGGGAGGACCTTTGGGTATATAGGGTTTTGATAAGGAGCTGAGCTTGGGGGAATATAGGGGTTATATGATAGAGGAAGGAGCTGAGCTCTGTGATTAAGGGTTTTTATAAGGAGAGGAGCTGATCTCTGTGATATATAGGGTTAAGATAGAGGAGTGAGCTCTGTGATATATAGGGTTTTATGAAAAAGGGGCTGGCCTGGGAAAATAGGGGTTATATGAAGGGAAGAGGAGCGACTCTGGGGTAATAGGGTTAATATAAGGGGCTGAGCTCTGGATATAAGGGTTAATGATAGAGAGCTGAGCTCTGGGAAAAATTAGGGTTATATATGAGGAGAAAGTGAGCTCTGTGATAATAGGGTTTTATGATAAAAGGAGAGAAACTGAGCTCGTGAAAATAGGTTATATAATAGAGGGAGGACGAGCTCTGTGATAATAGGGTTATAGAAAAGGAAGAAGCTGAGCTCTTGATATAATGGGTTTTATGATAGAGGGAGAAGCTGGCGGTGATAATAGGGGTTTTAAAAAAGAGGGGGGAGCTGGCCTGTGATTTTTTTAAAGGGGATATAATAGAGGAGAGGACTGGCTCTGGAATAAGGTTAAATGAAGAGGGGAGAAAACTGAGCTCTGTGAATATAGGGTTTTAGTAGAGGAGGAGCTTGTATATTAGGGTTTTTATGATAAAGGGGTGAGCTCGTGATATTAGGGTTATATAAAAAGGGGGGGGAGTGAGCTCTGTGATTTATAGGGTTAAAGATAGAGGAGAGGACTGCTGTCTGTGAATATAGGGTTAAATGTAGGGAGCTGACTCGTGTTTATAGGGGGGTTTTATGTTGAGGAGGAGCTCTGTGATATAAGGGTTAAATTTAAGGGAGACGGCTCTTGATAAGGGTTTTTATAGAGGAGAGGAGCGCTGCGGATTATGGTTTTATGATAGAGGGGCTGAGTCTGTGAAAATAGGGTTTTTATGAAGAGGGGGAGGAGCTGAGCCTGTGAATATAGGGTTATTTTAAAAAGAGGAGGAGCTGAGCTCTGGATAATAGGGTTAAAAGATAAGGGGAGAAGCTGACTCTGTGATATTAGGGGTTATATGTAGAGGGGCTGACTTGTGAAAAAGGGTTATATAGAGGACTGAGCTCTGGATATTAGGGTTATAAATAGAGGGAGACTGAGCTCTGGATATATAGGGTTATATGATAGAGGAGGGAGCTGCTGTCGTATATATAGGGTTATATGATAGAGGAGTGAGCTCTGTATAAATAGGGGTATATAAGAGGAGAGAAGCCCGGTCTGAACAAGGGGTTTTATGATGGGGGAAAAATGAACCTGTGAAAAAAAAAGGGGTTATATGAAGGGAAAAAAGCTGACTCGTGAATTTTTTTTAAGGGTTATATGATAGAGGAAGGAGCTGGCTTTTGTGATATATAGGGGTTTTATGAAGGGAAGGAAACTAGCTCGGATATATAGGGTTATAAAAAAGAGGAAGGGCTCTGTCTGTGATATATGGGTTATAGATAGAGGGGCTGAGCTCTGTGATATATATATTTTTATGATAGAAGAGGAGCTGCTTCTGTGTTTTATAGGTTATTTGCTCACAGAGCACTGTCTAGGCTGGATACTATTGTATCCAGTTCTTAGCTGAGCATAGGTCTATGTGCAATGTATTAGTCTGGGGTTCGGGCTATTTAGCTCACAGAGCATTGTCTAGACTGGATACACTTGGACCTACTTCTCAGCTTGGAGCTGGCCATGTACAGGTTTACAGCCTCTGTGGGTAAACTACAGTGTGGTCATTTATAACAAAACAGGTACAAAGGCACGTGATATTCTGTAGTATTCTGTGGATCCAGCTGAAGCTACAATGAAGGTTTGACCCTTGTTCAGGTTATCGTGAAACTTCGGCGCTGGTTAAAATTACCTGAAAGCAAATTTAGGTTTTAAGCCCCCCTGAGCTCCAGCCCAGACCTTTACCATCATTTTTAAAAATGGAAATTTACTGATTACGAAAAACCTCCTCAAGATCTTTCTAAGGAATGATCTTTCAAAAAATCCCTGTTACGCTAAATTATGTAATATACCCCCAGGGGCAATTGGGGGGTGTGGGCCCCCCAGGGGGTTTGATTCTTTGGGCCCCACCCGCGGAGTTGATTCTTGGGGCCCCGTGGGGTTGATTTTTAGGGGGGCCCCCCAGTGGGGTTGATTTTAGGGGCCCCAGTGGAGTTGATCTTTAGCCACCCGTGGGGGGTTTATTCTGGGGTCACCATGGATTGATTCTTAGGTCCACCAGTGGAGTTGATTTTTGAGGCCACCAGTGCAGTTGATTCTTGGGTCCCACCAGTGGAGTTGATCCTTGGGGCCCACCAGTGGAGTTGATTCTTGGGGCCCACCAGTGGAGCTTATTCTTGGGGCCCACCAGTGGAGTTGATTCTTGGTGCACACCAGTGGAGTTTATTCTTGGGACCCACCATTGGAAATGATTCTTGGGGTCCACCAGTGGAGTTGATTCTTGGGCCCTACCAGTGGAATTGATTCTTGGGCCCTACCAGTGGAGTTGATTCTTGGAGCTCACCAGTGGAGTTGATTCTTGGGCCCCACCAGTGCAGTTGATTCTTGGGGCCCACCAGTGGAGTTCATTCTTAGAGGCCACCAGTGGAATTGATTCTTGGGGCCCACCAGTGGAGTTGATTTTGGGGGCCCACCAGTGGAGTAACTTCTTTGGGCCCACCAGTGGAGTTGATTCTTAGGGCCCACCAGTGGAGTTGATTCTTGGGCCCAACCAGTGGAGTTGATTCTTGGAGCCACCAATGGAGTTGATTCTTGGTGGCCACCAGTGGAGTTGATCCTTGCGCCCTACCCGTGGCGTTTAGTCTGGGAGCTCACCTGTGTTGATTATTGGGGCCCACCAGTGGAGTTGATTTTTGGGGCCCATCAGTGCAGTTGATTCTTGGAGCCCACCAATGGAGTTGATTCTTGGGGCTCACCAGTGGAGTTGATTCTTGGGCCCCACCAGGGGAGTTGATTCTTGGAGCTCACCAGTGGAATTGATTCTTGGAGCTAACCAGTGGAGTTGATTCTTGGGGCCCCCCAGTGGCGTTGTTTCTGGGGCCCACCAGTGCAGTTGATTCTTGGGGTCCACCAGTGGAGTTGATTCTTGGGGCCCACCAGTGGAGTTGATTCTTGGAGCCCACCAGTGGAGTTGATTCTTGGGGCACACCAGTAGAGTTGTTTTTTGGGCCCACCAGTGCAGTGATTCTTGGGTCACCATGGAGTTGATTTGGGGCCCACCAGTGGAGTTGATTCTGGGGCCCACCAGTGGAGTTGATTCATGGGCCCAACCAGTGGAGTTGATTCTTGGAGCCTCACCAGGGGAATTGATTCTTGGAGCTCACCAGTGGATTTGCATTCTTGGGGCCACCAGTGGAAGTTGTTTCTTTGGCCCACCAGTGGAGTTGATACTTGGGGTCCCACCAGTGGAGTTGATTCTTGGGGCCACCAGTGGAGTTGATTCTTAGGGTCACCAGTGGAGTTGATTCTTAGGGTCCACCAGTGGAGTTGATTTTTGGGGCCACCAGTGCAGTTGATTCTTGGGGCTCACCAGTGGGGTTGATCCTTGGAGCCCACCAATGGAGCTGATTCTTGGGGCCCATCAGTGAAGCTTATTCTTGGTGCCCACCAGTGGAGTTGATTCTTGGAGCTCACGAGTGGAGTTTATTCTTGGGGCCCACCAGTGGAATTGATTCTTGGGGTCCACCAGTGGAGTTGATTCTTGGGCCCAACCAGTGGAATTGATTCTTGGGCCACACCAGTGGAGTTGATACTTTGAGCTCACAAGTGGAGTTGATTCTTGGGCCCACCAGTGCAGTTGATTCTTGGGGCCCACCAGTGGAGTTCATTCTTAGAGGCCACCAGTGGAATTGATTCTTGGGGACCACCAGTGGAGTTGATTTTTGAGGACCACCAGTGGAGTTGATTCTTGGGGCCCACCAGTGGAGTGGATTCTTGGGGCCCACCAGTGGAATTGATTCTTGGGCCCAACCAGTGGAGTTGATTCTTGGAGCCACCAATGGAGTTGATTCTTGGTGGCCACCAGTGGAGTTGATTCTTGGGCCCTACCAGTGGAGTTGATTCTTGGAGCTCACCAGTGGAGTTGATTATTGGGGACCACCAGTGGAGTTGATATTTGGGGCCCAGCAGTGCAGTTGATTCTTGGAGCCCACCAAGGGAGTTGATTTTTGGGGCGCACCAGTGGAGTTGATTCTTGGGCCCCACCAGTGGAGTTGATTCTTGGAGCTCACCAGTGGAATTGATTCTTGGAGCTCACCAGTGGATTTGGGATTCTTGGGGTCCCACCAGTGGAGTTGTTTCTTGGGCCCACCAGTGCAGTTGATTCTTGGGTCCCACAGTGGAGTTGATTCTTGGGGCCACCAGTGGAGTTGATTCTTGGGTCCACCAGTGGAGTTGATTCTTGGGCCCACCAGTGCAGTTGATTCTTGGGGTCCACCAGGGGAGTTGATTCTTGGGGCCCACCAGTGGAGTTGATTCTTGGAGCACACCAGTGGAGTTGATTCTTGGAGCCCCTGTTGCAGTTGATTCTTGGAGCCACTGGTGCAGTTGATTCTTGGGGCTCACCAGTGGAGTTGATTCTTGGGGTCCACTAGCAGAGTTGATTCTTGGGGCCCACCAGTGGAGTTGATTCTTGGAGCTCACCAGTGGAGTTGATTCTTGGAGCTCACCAGTGGAGTTGATTCTTGGGGCCCACCAGTGGAGTTGATTCTTGATGCTACCAGTGGAGTTGATTCTTGGGTCCCACTAGTGGAGATGGTTCTTTGGCTCCACCAGTGGAGATGGTTCTTTGGCTCCACCAGTGGAGATGGTTCTTGGGCTCCACCAGTGGAGTGTATTCTATAGCTTCAGTACATGACTGCACATACTGCAGATGACTCTTGCTTTCTGCCTCTTTCTCTGCCTTTCTACTTGAATAGTAGCCTTATGCCTGCTATGTTCTTGGGCCCACCAGGTCCCCCCCACCCCCCCGGTATTTTGTGGGTAAGTCCAAGCCTGGATACATTGTACTATTAGGACTTCTGTACTAGAGGGGCTGCTGGTCCTCCACTAGCCTAGAGCTCAGGTGAGAGCATGACCACAGCGCCCCCTATGGCTGCACTCCTGTGTCATTAATCTATGACATATCTGAACTGTCATAGGGAACTCATCTGTGTAGATTGTGTTTCCAGTGATGAAACCTGAAGCTTCTGGACCAGTGCAAAATGTGGAACCAACTCACCATGTACCAGTTATTATAGTGGTGTCCTCTTATGTTTCAGGAGGGCATTAAGGCCCTGCTGCCTCTGCACCCGTCCAGCTGGCTGTATCCGGATGACATGAAACTCTATCACATCTTATTATACTGGATCTGTCTGTAAATGTAACATAATAATGCTATACAATGCAGGGAGATTATTAGTAGGGTTTTTTTTTAAATTTCTCTTTAATGTTAAAGGGGTTGTCTCGCTACGAAGATAAGCTTTCAAAATGTAGGGAATACTAAATGAAGACATTTTCCAAATATATTGCGTTGTTCATCTTTTTTTTGCTAAGGAGCTACAAATGATTTTACCACCTTCCTGGCTCTATTTGGTTCCCCCAGTGACCGACCTGTTTATTTGCTCCCCCCTGCTGTTTGTTCTATCTGATAGCAGGGACTGACGTCATCACACATGTGGAGGCCGGCAGTATGAGAGCTTGTGTGTTATCTGATCTTTCAGACAAAAAACAGTCATTAGTACTGTTTGCTTTAGATAAATCTCCTGCTAGCAGTTTCAGAGAAGCTTCTGAGCTAATCTAGACTAATTAGCAGAGGTCTGAATACATGGAGTTGAATACATTGAGTGAATACACAGAGCTCATATGCTAATTACAGACAGCTTGACCAGGAAGTGACAGAGCATCTTATGACACTTTGAGGTGAGACAACGCCTTTAACCTCTTTTGTGCAAACCCCCATCTAATAACGATAACCCGCCCTGCACCTGCTGCTGTACATTTATAAGACACGATCTGATATTATTACACTATACATATTGTATTCTGTTTTTTATCACAGCATTTCATTAAAATTTAGTTGCAATTTTTTTATTTTTTTTATTTATAGCATATTAATATTTAAATGAAAACTAGGGTTTTTGAGGCAGCAAAGTTACACAATTGGAGTCGCATGAGCAATTTATTGAATCTTTAGTCAGGGAATAAATTGGGTTTGTATATCTCTGACAGGTTTAAAGGGGTTGTCTCACTACAGGGATTGCTGCTTTTTATGTTAAAGATTTTGTGAAAACAAGTCATTTTGCAATTTGTTCCATTACCAGTGTTACCTATTCCTAGTTCCCCTTTTATGGGGCTGCATCAGCCCCCAGGCCTAAAAAACTACAGACCTTTTTTCTTTGATAGGAGCCAGCATGGGTTCTTAGCTAACCTGTTTACTCTCCCGATGGTCCCACTGGTGTATAGACAGACCTGTTTGATCTCTCCTGATAGGTGCCCATGGTTGCTAAGCTACAGACCTGGCTTCTACTGCAGGCTAGTAGAAGCCCCGTAAACATGCCCCTGAATTCAAAGTGAATTCAAGAAACAGGACGAGGGGAGTTTAATCAAAGTATGAGACAACCCCCCTTTTTCCCGGTCCCACAAAATGGCTGTTGTCTATCGTTGTTTCTCCATAGTCTAATGCACTACCTAGGTCATGTTACATATACAGTATTTTGTATTTTACACTTAGGGTTTTTTAAAACATTTCTATTTTCATATGTACAGTAGGTTATATTACAAATATATTTTATATTATCCACAATGTTCTTGTAAAAAAAGAAGTCCGGCAACAGCGCACACAATCCCAAGGGGGTAAAATTTGAAAAAAACAGATTTTTTTTTAAATCTTTAAAAAAAAAACGGGGCAATAGACATGCCCATAGTAGCAAAAAATGCATGAGCGTTTCGGGAAGTATGCCCTTTTTCTTAGTGTCTACAATGTTGTACAATGTACAAAAAAATAAATTTTTAAATTTTGTAGCTTGTGTATTGTTTTTACAATATTTTTTCATTATACACTATTTAGGTTATATTACATATGTATTTTATAACATATCTAGAATAATTTCAGAAATTTTACACTATGTTATAGCACACAGATTTCATATAATTTACTACGTAGGTTATATTACAAACATTTTATACTATACACTAAATTATATTACACATATTTTTAATCACACACTAGGTTATGTTACGTATACAGTATTTTGTATTTTACACTTTCTAGGTTATTTTACATATACAGTTGAAACTAGCAGTTTCCATCCACTATATATATATATATATATAAAGCCCCATCTGCAGGTTTTTCTCTCCCCTCTATATAAAGCCCCATCTGCAGGTTTTTCTCACTCTCTGACATGAAATCAGAATAAAGCTTTCCCGTTTTAGGTCAATTAGGAACCAAAATTATTTATATTTGCCAAATGCCAGAATAATGAGAGGGAGAATTTTTTTAAGGCATTTTTATTACTTTCTGCAAAGTCAAAAGTTTCCATACACTGGGATTATTATGGCGTTACACAATTTGGGACCGCCCATATGATGAGGTCATGTCTTTGGAAGCTTCTGATAGGTTTATTGCCAACATCTGAGTTAATTAGAGACACAGCTGTGGATGTATTTTATAGTACACCAGAAACACATTGCTTCTGTGTGTAACATCGTGGGAAAGTCTAAAGAAATAAGCCAAGATATCAGGAAGAGAATTGTGGACTTGAACAAGTCTGGATCATCCTTGGGTGCAATTTCCAGATACCTGAAGGTGCCTCGTTCACCTGTACAAACAATTATACACGATGGGAATGTCCAGCCATCATACCGCTCAGGAAGGAGACGGGTTCTGTGTCTCAGAGATGAACATGCTTTGGTCTGACATGTGCATATCAACCCAAGAACAAAAGCAAAAGTCCTTGTGAAGATGCTGGCAGAAGCTGGTAAGATCCACAATGAAACGAGAACTGTATAAACATGGGCTGAAAGGCCGCTCTGCCAGGAAGAAGCCATTACTCCAAAAGAAACATATAAAAGCCAGATTAATGTTTGCAAATGCACAGAAACAAAGACCTACATTTTTGGAGACATGTCCTGTGGTCTGACAAAACTAAAAACTGTTTGGCTATAATGACCATTGTTACGTTTGGAGGAAAAAGGGAGAAGCCTAAGAACACCATCCCAACTGTGAAAAACGGGGGTGGCAACATCATGTTGTGGGGTTGTTTTGCTGCAGGAGGGACTGGTGCTCTTTACAAAATAGATGGTATCATGAGGAAAGACGATTTTGTGGCAATACTGAAGCAACATCTCAAGACATCAGCCAGGAAGTTAAAGCTTGGGCGGAAATGGGTCTTCCAAATGGACAATGACCCGAAGCTACTGCCAAACTGGTTACAAAGTGGCTTAAGGAGAACCAAGTCAATGTTTTGGAGCGGCCGTCACAAAACCCCAGGGGCGTTACTAGGGTCCTAAAACATCCGGGGCTCGGTTCCTTAAGTTTTTCTGTGTAGGTCTGGGTTCACACGGCATTTTTCGCACCTCATTGTGAACTGCGGATGTATTTTTACAGAGAAAAAACTTCTGTTCCTGTCACTAATTTTCTGCATATCCCACACAGATCCCGTCCATCTCCTCAGCAGTCGCTGCACAATGGAAATCAGCCCTGACAATTTACTTTTCAAAACCGCTCCCCCCGTTGTGCAATACCCCTAAATAAAAAGTCACCAAAACTACACCTTACACATGGAGCAAATCTACCGGACGAAGGATTGTTACTTAAACCCTCCTACAAAACCAAGACCCTAAACTTTTACTACTTAAGTATCAAATAATCCTGCCAGACCCTGACCGAACGCGACCTCCACATGTGACTATCAGCTGTACACAGGCTCTGAAGACATATACCACCGCCATACAGGGCCAATAGTGGTAGATACTAGTTGTATGTAGACGCTCTGCAGAAATATAATTTGATTACACTGCAGTTACATTTAGTAACTCACGGAGACGTCTTTTCTGATCAGCGTCGTTCATTTTTCCTTTTCTTCTCCATCCGGTTCCACATCTTCATGTGATTGCTCCCGGCCAATACTCGTCCCTGAGGTTTTTGGACACAAAAATCTTAGAATCCTCACATTTCCAGCAACTACTTACTTATAGGAATAAGTCCTCAGTAGGTAGTGTTGGGTCCCCTAAAGATAGGAAGCTATATAGGTCCCTGCAGTTAAACAGGTATATATGTCCCCTCAATTAGGTAGGTGTATAGGTCCCCTCAATTAGGCAGGTATATAAATATAGGGTCAATGTCAGGCAGGTATATAGATATAGGGTCACTGTCAGACAGGTATATAAATATAAGGTCACCTAGGCAGGTATATAGATATAGAGTCCCTCTCAGGCAGGTATATAGATATAGGGTTACTCTCTGGCAGTATATATAGATATAGGGTTACTCTCTGGCAGTATATATAGATATAGGGAACTCTCAGGCAGGTACATAGATATATGGTCACTCTCAGGCAGATATATAGATATAGGGTCACTCTTAGGTAGGTATATAGATATAGGGTCACTCTCAGATAGCTATATAGATATAAGGGCACTCAGGCAGGTATATAGGGACACTCAGGCAGGTATATAGGGGGGCACAGGCAAGTATATAGGGGCACAGGCATTATATAGGGGCACTGAGGCAGGTATATAGGGGCACAGGCAGTATATAGGGGCTCGGGCAGGTATATAGGGGCACTGAGGCAGATATATAGGGGCACTGAGGCAGGTATATAGGGGCACAGGCAGTATATAGGGGCACAGACAGTATATAGGAGCTCAGGCAGTATATAGGGGCACACAGGCAGTATATAGGGGCACAGGCATGTATATAGGGGCACACAGGCAGTATATAGGGGCACAGGCAGTATATAGGGGCTCAAGCAGGTATATAGGGTCTGAGGCAGGTATATAGGGGCACACAGGCAGGTATATAGGGGAACACAGGCAGGTATATGGGGCACACAGGCAGTATATAGGAGCACAGGCAGTATATAGGAGATCAGGCAGGTATATAGGGGCACTGAGGCAGGTATATAGGGGAACAGGCAGTATATAGGGGCACAAGCGTAATATAGGGGCACACAGAAAGTATATAGGGGCTCAGGCAGTATATAGTGGCACACAGGCAGGTATATAGGGGCACCCAGGCAGTATATAGGGGCACAGGCAGGTATATAGGGGCACACAGACAGTATATAGGGGCACAGGCAGGTATATAGGGGCACAAAGACAGTATATAGGGGCACAGGCAGTATATAGGGGCTCTGGCAGGTATATAGGGGCACACAGGCAGTATATAGGGGCACACAGGCAGGTATATAGGGGCACAGGAAGTATATAGGGGCACACAGGCAGGTATATAGGGGCACACAGGCAGATATATAGGGGAACAGGCAGTATATAGGAGCACAGGCAGTATATAGGGGCACACAGACAGTATATAGGGGCTCAGGCAGTATATAGTGGCACACAGGCAGGTATATAGGGGCACCCAGGCAGTATATAGGGGCACAGGCAGGTATATAGGGGCACACAGACAGTATATAGGGGCACAGGCAGGTATATAGGGGCACAAAGACAGTATATAGGGGCACAGGCAGTATATAGGGGCTCTGTCAGGTATATAGGGGCACACAGGCAGTATATAGGGGCACACAGGCAGGTATATAGGGGCACACAGGCAGTATATAGGGGCACACAGGCAGGTATATAGGGGCACAGGCAGGTATATAGGGGCACACAGGCAGTATATAGGGGCACACAGGCAGGTATATAGTGGCACCCCCCTCAGGCATATAGGGGCACACAGGCAGTATATAGGGGCTCAGGCAGGTAAACGCTATTAAAAAAAAACAACATTAATACTCACCTTAACTCCCCCGGCGAGCGCGCTCTGTCCTCTTCAGTCCTGTGCTCCTCCGGCAGCTCCTCGGGCGCACGGCCTATGATGACTGTGCGCCCGAGGACAGGCAGCGGCGTTATGAGGTCATTACATCGCGCCGCTGCCAGCTGAGCAGCACGGGGCCGCGATGGATCCTTAGTGCTAAGAGGACCCGGCGGCCCCACAGTGTCGGACCCGGGGCCAGTCCGACAATGTCTGTGGGGCAAGAAGCGCTCGCTCTCTGCAACGCAGAAGCCCTCAGCTGTATGTGCGTCCAGCGGACGCGCATGCAGCTGAAGGGCCAGTCAGCACTCCAGGCCCACGGCAGCGGCCTGGAGCCCGGGAGGTTCGGTCACAGGGGGTTTTATCCAGGGCACGAGCCCCAGATAAAACTGCCTAGCGACACCCCTGCAAAAACCTGATCTCAATCCTATTGAAAATTTATGGGCAAAGCTGAAAAGGTCGGTGCGAGCAAGACGACCCCCAAACATGGCTCAGTTACACCAGTTCTGTCAGGAGGAATGGGCCAAAATTTCCCATCAACTATTTTGGGAACTTGGGAAATCCAAAAATTTGACCCAATCCCCACATTTAAGGGGAAGCGC
>JAODAL010020346.1:0-69671 GCA_025379985.1 Phyllomedusa bahiana | reverse complement strand
TCAAATACAAAAAAAAAAAAATAAAGATAGGAAGATAAAGGAGAGACAACTAATCAATCTTTTTCCCCACTAAATCCCATTTTTACCCAATTTGGGCACGGGGCAATTACATCGGCCCTTTTTCAATCAGATGGTGATGGGAGATCTAAGGAAAATAAAAAGGATTTCCCACATACTGGGAATTTAGCACCCAGCCCAAAAAAAGATCAATCACGACCCTAAAAAATAATGGGGAGATCATAATTCGTAGCGCGATAAAGGGGACCATTGTGATTCGGGGACACTGAAAAAATATAGGAAGGAAGCACTACGAATTTTAGGGAACTCAAAATACTATTGTAAAGTGGGCAAGGAGGTTTAGTTAAGGCTACAGAGTAGAATAATCCACCTGGGAGGCCAATTGTTTCTGGAATAGAGTTCACTCTCTCAAATCTATCCCAATTTTTAGATATTTATCTACAACCCTATGTGACAACTTTGGATAGTCATTTAAAAGACTCGGACCACATCATTAGGGATTTGGTAGGTAGGGAATGGAAGGAAACATACCATTTCCTCACTTTAGATGTGGAGGGTCTGTACTCTAATATCAGACATGAACTAGGGTTACAAGCTGTGGATACTTTTTGGGGAAAGGATAATAATTTGTCAGCGGATAGAAGAACTTTTTTATAGAGGGTTTACGTTTAATATTGGAGAACAACTATTTTGAATATGGAGAGCCCCACTATCATCAGCGGGTTTGGGTACGGCGAGGGGGACAAGGTTGCCCCATCGCTGGCCAACCTGTTCATGGGAAATTTTGAAGAGCTATATATTCTCTCGGATTATAATCTTTTTAGATCCAATATCGTCTACTACAAGCATTTTATAGACGACTTGATTTTTATATGGATGGATCACCTGGGGAAGCGATGGTTTTTTTGGGCAAATTTTGAATAGGAATACGGCTGGTTTTACTTTTACATCGGTATATGAACATAAGAGTATTCAATTCCTGGATTTGAATCTCTATCATAAAGGAGGTAAAATAGTACTAATACTTTTTTTAAATCTGTGGATTCTAATAACTACATCCCTTTTCAAAAAGAAACCCATTATAAAAAATGGATTAGGAACATCCCGTTTGGACAGTTCCGACGTATCCGTAAGAATTGTACTACCAATAAAATAAATGGGAAAACAAGCACAGGGTTTTGGAAAAAAGGTTCAGGGAAAAGAGCTACCCCTGCAAATCTGGTGGAACAGGCAAAGAAGAAAGCTATGAGTAAAACGCAGGATGAATATATCCATTTAGAAAGAATAAAAAATCAGAAAGATCATTTCGCGTTCAATTTTATTACAACGTATTCCTCACAGAAATGAGGAATTACGAGCAATTTTGAATAAACATTGGGGGATTTTAAAATCAGACCCCATTTTAAAAGCCAGAAATAGCTGAAAGACCAGGAATAACCTACAGAAGGGCAAACACCTTAAAAAATATTATAGCTCCATCACGAGAAAAGAAAAAAGCATTGAATGATTTGGAAGGTTGGGGAACGGAGAAAGATGTGACCGAAAAATGATAAATCCTACAGAAGAGGGGAAAGAAACTTTGTAAATTTCCATTATGTAAGTGCTGCAGGATGTTGAAGGAAGGGAAGGATTTTCTTTCTTCTTCCACTTCCGAGAGATTTAATATCAAGTATAAATTATCGTGTAATTCCATTTGTTGAATACAAAGGATTTTTAGCGCTACGAATCCTCCTATTCTGGGTGTGTGGAATACGGGTGTCATTGGGATAGAAGCTGCAAAATCCATCCTTGGAGTAATATACTAAATTAATGTGTTGTACCATTGTTGTACAACATACCCAGGTGGCATTTCTGAGTAAATACCTGTGTGATCCTATCAAGGTTAACTACACTATTTGTGCGCCTTGTTGTCTATCTCTTTTCCAACCTCTTTTGAGGTATAGTTACAGTGAACACATATTTTCATTTTGTAACCCTATATGTCACAGAGCTTTTTCTCCTTCTATCATACAATCTTTATATATCACAGAGCTCAGCTTCTCTCCTCTATCATATAACCTTATATACGCCAATAGGTGTGCTCTCTTATTTTCCCTCTTGTACCTCCACTCAGGACAGAAGAGAGAAAGACAAGAGGGGTAGGGGGACAAACAGGCGCCCGGATTTTAGTGTAGTAAGTTATTTCACAGTTCAAATTCAGTCTATAGACACATGCTCACCGGACAGGTTGTACTAGGGATGGTAAAAACACATTATCAGATTTGTTGTGAAATCCCGTCGTCAGCTGCCGGTATCTCCACTGAATACTCTTGCACCCCACATCAGGAGCAGGAGGAATTATATAACTTTGTGTCCACAACTGATGCCAGTTGTGGGGCGAAATTGGAGGTATTTACTGGCGCTTTTTGGGTAAAAAATCTCCTTCCCTGAGGTTATCAGGAAGGAACACAAATTCTCATATATAGTTAGAGAATTTATTATAAAAAACAAGGTTAACAATACAAATAATAAAAAAGACCTTACGCGTTTCACCCGCATCATCGCGAGCTTCCTCAGGAGTTAGAACACACTCAACATTCTACATGATTCAAATAGTCTTTACAAAAGCCCCCTTTCGTTAATTAGCCAAATTTCCCGTTGGTTATAAACATTCCACACAAACAAATGCTAGTGCATTAAGATCCCCTTCCTTGTCTCTTTAAAACTCATTATTATTTAAATTTGTACACAAATACTCTTTAAAAACACTTAAATATATATATAAAACAAAAACTATATGTTTCATTTCCTATATCTCAAAAACGTACGCACTCCTGTAGTTCTTCTCCTTGCAGTTTTGTGTTAGAGCGATCCGCCCGCGGTCGGAACCGGAAGTCCACTATGGACTATAGGCATATAGAGGTCCACTATGATTTTTAAATATTAGGTCTTATAGAAATGATTTTAAAATAGGAAGAGCGATTTTTAGGTTTTAGGTTTATAGGAAGATAGCCCAAATAGAAAATTATTATTATCATTTTTTATTTATACCAGGAGTTATTAATCTGCATAGAGTAATAGAAACTTGCCTTCCCCATTTGCGGCGGAGGACTGGCATAGGGGTATGCGCAGTTTGTATCTGAGCACTGACGGGGAATCTAGGATGCCCGGTCTATGACGCGGACTTCCGGTTCCGACCGCGGGCGGATCGCTCTAACAGCAAACTGCAAGGAGAAGAACTACAGGGAGTGCGATTTGTGATAATAGTATGAAACATATAGTTTTGTGTTTTTATATATATATTTAAGTGTTTTTATGAGTATTTGTGTACAATTTAATATAATAATGAGTTTTAAAGAGACAAAGGAACGGGATCTTAATGCACTAGCATTCGTTTGTGTGGGAAAGTTTTAACCAACAGGAGATTGGCTAATTAACGAAAGGTGGGCTTTTGTAAAAGGCTATTTTTAATCATGTAGAATGTTGAGTGTGTTTTAACTCCCTGAGGAAGCTCGCGATGATGCGGGTGAAACGCGTAGAGGTCTTTTTTTATTAGTTTGTATGTTAACCCTTTTTTTTTATAATAAATTCTCTAACTATATATGAGAAATTTGTGTTCCCCTTTCCCGATAACCTCAGGGAAAAGGAGATTTTTTACCCAAAAGCGCCAGTAATACCTCCAATTTCGACCACAACTGGCATCAGTTGTGGACACAAAGTTATATAATTCCTCCTGCCCCTTTGAGTGTGGGGTGCAAGAGTAGTTCAGTGGATGATCCCGGCAGCTGACGACGGGATTTTACAACAAATCTGATATATGTGTTGTACCATACTTAGTACAACCTGCCCAGGTGAGCATGTGTCTATAGACTGAATTTGAACTGTGAAATAACTTACTACACTATATCCGGGCGCCTGTTGTCCCCCCTACCCCTCTTTTCTTTCTCTTCTTCTGTCCTGATTGGAGGTACAAGAGGAAAGTAAGAGAGCACACCTATTGGTCGTATACATATTTCCCGTTCGTACGGAGATAACGGACTTTAAGGCAGCCACCAGGATGGATCATTTTGAGTCCAGACAAAACGATAGAAATCTGCTGATGGACAAACTCCTTATGGGAGTGGACTCTTCTATTTTGGAGGGTGCCACAAATGAGGTACCGATTCAATATACGGTAGAGGAGACTAGAACTTTTTATCATATTGCTCGGTCTCTTGAAAAATGTTTAATCATAGAATCTAACCAGCATATAGACGAGAAGTTTTTGTCTTTGTATGTTAATGATAAACTGATCCCTAGGGGTTTGAAAATCTTCAAACCATCCCAATATGAGTCTAGTGATCCAGCATTTAACGAGTTATGGATCAACACCCTGGAAACCTGCTCTATCAGCCTTATGGGCCTTCTGATAACGAAAAGAAGAGCAAACTGTATAGAGCTGGCCTCCCAAATTAATGAATGGGTGACGAAATTTGACTATTATAAAAAACATATTGAGTATAAAGACATAAAGATGAAGATTAGAAGCAACTTGCACAAACATGAATTAGATATCATCAATAGAAAGCTTTTTAAACTATCTAGGGATAGAATGAACAAAATTTCCCCACAGATCAATGTAGGAATTACACCCCCTTACTTGGAAGAACCATCTAATGTAATAGGGGAAAATGACACTAGAATAGAAGATCAGTGTCCCAATAGAACGGAAACTATACCTGTTAATGATTTAGCAAAATCTGTCAATGATCGGGAAAAATCGGATCCTAGTGTACGTAGAAAAGAGGGTAACCCTGGTATCAGGGTAAATGATAAGAGAAAGGGGGGAAACACTACACCACGCACGTATGCGGCAGTAGTTAAAAATAAATCTACACCAAAAAGACAACTAAGAAATAGTATATCGGGGAATAAAGTAAAAATTCAGCCCCAAGGATTTAAAGATGATATGGAAATCACCAGGGAAAGTCAAATCAATTCCCACTTAGTAGACTACACAGTCCATGATAACACCATTGATTCAGAAAACTCTGTATCTTCTCTGGATAATAGCTTTCTTCCACTTACACCGAATATTTCCACCCAAAGAGAGATTATCATCTTGGGAGGAGGTGAAGATTCCCTACCATCAGCCCAAATCAATCCAGGCAATTCTTTTTTAGGACTCAACCCGAATTTAAACATCCACAGAGAAGTCCAGGAATCGCTCTATTTACCGATAACCCCCATGGGAACAACAAGAAAGAAAGTTACAAGAGAGGACAAGGGGCCAACCCAGTAGTAAGAGAAGGCTTATTAGACTCAGATCCCAAAAAAAAACAGGATCGAAAAAATATAATATCACAAGCAGTTAAAATATTCAATTTGTCCAGATATGATTTAACCTTAGAGGAGCGCAATGTATTATCAAAAGGGTTAAACTTTTGTCCCGATAGTGGGTTAGATTCCTTTGTGGTCTTTAAAGACCTACAAAAATACATTAGAAAGCTCACCCTTCAAAGGTATTTCACCATCCAAAAAAACAAACATAAAAATAGCCTTTCTAGTTCTCAGGCTATGAGTGATAAATCTGTTTTACCCACAAAATCCACATTTTACCCGATTTGGGCCCAGGGTAACTACGTGGGGTTGTTCAATCAATTGGGTTTTATGGACGATCTCGGGAAAAATTAAAAGTAGGTTTCCCACAGAGGAGGTAATTTACATCTCCAACAGAAAGCTTTAAAAAACGTTAAGAAGAATGAATACATAATTATACGTAATGCTGATAAAGGTGGAGCTATAGTCATACAGGATGTGGAGGTGTATAAGAGCGAAGCCCATAGGATTTTAGATGATCCTAAATATTATTGTAAGGTGGATGATAGAGTATATCTTCAATTGCAAGAAATTTTTGGGTCATTCCTAAAAAAGGCCCTTTCAGATGGAACAATAAATCAAAAAGAATTGGATAGCCTGACAATTAAAAAACCAAAAAGACCCTTCTTTTACCACCTTCCGAAGGTACATAAGAGTATTATAAATCCACCTGGGCGACCAATTGTCGCAGGGATAGATTCTACACTCTCTAACCTATCTAAATATCTGGATATATACCTACAGCCCTATGTAACCTCACTGCGGAGCCATCTAAAGGACTCCGATCATATCATCAAGGATATGGCGGGGATGGAGTGGAAGGAGTCTTACCACTTCTTAACTATGGATGTTGTGGGTTTATACTCTAACATCCAACACATCCGAGGAATACAGGCAGTCAAGTTCTATCTCGATGAGGATGTAAATATGTCAGAAAATAAAAAATCCTTTCTTTTGGAGGGCCTTAGTCTAATCCTTAAAAATAACTATTTTGAGTATGATGGACACCAATACCATCAGCAGGTTGGCATGGCGATGGGGACCAGAGTTGCCCCATCGCTGGCCCAACCTGTTAGGGGATGCTTCGAGGACTTGTACATTCTGTCTGATTACAATAGATTAAAGAGCAAAATATCTCTATTTCAGGCGTTTCATAGATGATTTGTTCTTTATTTGGAGAGGAACATCTGGAAAATGCAGAGGAATTCCTCAAAGATCTTAACACCCAATTCCGCTGGAAATTACATTCAAAAATCGAATATTAGTTTAAAAAGGAGATCCCAAATTTTTTGGATCTAAACCGTATCCCCGAGAAAGGCAGAATCTGTACTAAAACACACTTTAAGAAGGTAGATTTTAATAATTTCATACGGTTTGATAGCAATCACTATGGAAAGTGGACAAAAAAAACGTGCCTTTTGGTCAGTTTCGACGTATTCGAAAAAAATTGTACTCCGATGAAGTCTTTCAAGAACAACAAAAATTCTTACCGATAGTTCAGGGACAAAGGATACCGGATTCTTTGGTAGAGGAGGCTAAAAAAAAGAGCTTTTGAGAAAACACAAAAAGAATATGTTTTTTCTCCAAAAAAAAAAGAGAGTGATGGGGAAGCTTTTTAAAAGTAATTTTATAACAAGCGTATTCCTCTCAACAGGAGGTACACTCTATATTAGATAAAAACATTGGGGAATTTTGCTCCTAGACCCCATTTTAAAAACTCAAGTTCCTGAAAGACCGTTAATTACATATAGATGAGCTAATTATATAAAGAACATTGTTTCTACATCGAGACAGATGAATAGTAAAAAATCAGTAGAAAAGAAAGGTGCGATAGAGGGTGTTAATAGCTGCAGGTTTCCAACATGTAAATGTTGCAGGATGCTACAAGAAGGTACTGAATTCTCGTCCACATCTACAAAAGAAAAATTTAAGATCAGATTCGATTTAGATGGGAGGGTCTTGCTTTGTAGTTTATCTGATCACTTGTAGCTGCCAGAAACAATATGTTGGGAGAACCTCGACCAAGCTCTCCCAAAGAATGAATAACCATCGTTTCAGTATTAAAAAGAAGAATAAATTGTATAGTCTTCCCAGGCACATTCTGGATGAGCACCCCAATGAGGATTACAATTTAAAAAATGCAGCCTATAGATTTTATACCTGAAGAATGCAAGACAGACTTCAAACTCTATAAAAAAAAGAAATGTACTGGATTTTCAAACTCAAAAAACTTTGAATCCTGCTGGCTTAAATGAAGCGCAGGAGTGTATCCAGTAACAGTGTATAGGTATATAGAGGTCCACTATGATTTTAAAAATTAGGGCTTTATAGAAATGATTTAAAAAAGGAAGAGCGATTTTTAGGTTTTTAGGTTTATAGGAAAAATAGCCCAAATAGAAAATTATTAATATCATTTTTATTTATACCAGGAAATTATTAAAATCTGCATAGAGTAATAGAAACTTGCCTTCCCCCTTTGCGGACGGAGGACTGGCATAGAGTATGCGAGTTTGTATCTGAGCACTGACGGGGAATCTAGGGTGCCCGGTCTTTTGACGCGGACTTCCGGTTCCGACGCGGGCGGATCGCTCTAACAGGGAAACTGCAAGGAGAAGAACTACAGGGAGTGCGTTTCGATTTGAGATATAGGTATGAAAAATATAGTTTTGTGTTTTATATATATATTTAAGTGTTTTTATGAGTATTTGTGTACAATTTATATAATAATGAGTTTTAAAGAGACAAAGGAACGGGATCTTAATGCACTAGCATTCGTTTGTGTGGAATGTTTATAACCAACAGGAGATTGGCTAATTAACGAAAGGGTGGGCTTTTGTAAAGGCTATTTGAATCATGTAGAATGTTGAGTGTGTTCTAACTCCTGAGGAAGCTCGCGATGATGCGGGTGAAACGCGTAGAGGTCTTGTTTTATTAGTTTGTATTGTTAACCTTGTTTTTTATAATAAATTCTCTAACTATATATGAGAAAATTTGTGTTCTTCCTGATTTAAACCCCAGGAAGGAGATTTTTTACCCAAAAAGCGCCAGTAATACCTCCAATTTCGACCACAACTGGCATCAGTTGTGGACACAAAGTTATATAACCTTATATATCATAGAGCTCAGCTTCTCTCCCTCTATCATACAACTATATATCACAGAGCTCAGCTTCTCTCCTCTATCATATAACCCTATATATCATAGAGCTCAGCTCCTCTCCTCTATAATATAACCCTTAATATAATAGAGCTCAGATTCTCTCCTCTATCATATAACCCTACATATCACAGAGCTCAGCTTCTCCCTTTTATCATATAACCCTATATATCACACAGCTCAGCTTCTCTCCCTCTATCATACAACCCTTTATATCATAGAGCTCAGCTTCTCTTCCTCTATCATACAACCCTATACATCACAGAGCTCAGCTTTTCTCCCCCTACATATAACCCCTATATAGTACGGGAAAGCTCAGCTTTTCTTTTATCATATAACCTATTATTACAGAGCCAGCTCTCCTCATTTATATCCTATATACATAGAGTTCAGCTTCCTCCTCTATCATATTTCCCTTTATATTCACAGACTCAGCTTTTCCCCCCTTATCATAAAACCCCTATATACCAGAGTCGCTTCTCTCCCTTTATAAAAACCCCTATTATCATAGAAAAAATCCCTTCATAATATAACCCTTTTAAATATACAGGTCAGTTCTCTCCTCTATCAATACCCCATAGATTCACAGAGTCAGCTTTTCCCTCCTCATAAAACCCCTATAATCACAGAGCTCAGCTTTCTCTATTTATTATCCCTAATATAAAGAGTAGTTTATCCCCCTTTTCTATCAACAACCCCTAAAATATCACAGAGCTCACTTTCTCCCTCTATCATAAAACCCTATATATCACAGAGCTCAGTTCTTCTCTATCTTTTAACCTTTTATTCACAGAGCCAGTTCTCTCCTTATATATAACCCTTATATCACAGAGCTCAGCTTCTCTCCCTTATCAATAACCTATATACACAGAGCTCAACTCCTTAAATCAAGAGCTAGCTTTCTCCCTCAAACATAAAAAACCCAATATCACGGAGCTCAGTTTCCCTTCCCTCTATCTTAACTCTATATATCACAGAGTCATTTTCCCCCGTCTATCTATAACCATTTTATCACAGGCTCAGTTCTCTCCCTCATCATATAACCCTATATATAAGAGCTCAGTTCTCTCCTCTATCATATAACCCTATATATCACAGAGCTCACTTCTCCCGTCTATCATATAACCCTATATATCACAGAGCTCAGCTTTCTCTCCCTCTATCATATAACCTATATATCACAGAGCACAGCTTTTCTCCTCCCTCTAATCATATAACCCTTAATCACAAAGAGCTCACTCTCATCCTCTATCGATATAACCTCTATATATCACCAGAGCCTTCAGCTTCACTCCCTCTATCATATAACCCAATATATCACAGAGCACAGCTTCTCTCCTCTATCATATAACCCTATATATCACAGAGCACAGCTCCTCTCCCTCTATCACATCCTGATCTCAGATAGGGCAGCATAAACCACCTGACATGTTCCCTTTAAGTTCTTGTTGTTTATGCAGCTTTTTCAGTTTCCTGTATTTAATCTCATTTTGCTACAGGGATTTGCAGATTCTAGTTACACCTGTATATATGGTTAGAAAATCATCCATGTAAAAAAAAAAATAGCATTCCACTTTTTTTGAGTGAATGTAGTTTTAAACTGAAAAGAAAGAACTGTTCTGCCAGTGCATGAGGAGGGCCCCAGGTAGGGACAGGTCAGTTAACCTGTCAGTAATCATTCGGGTTCATATAATTGTGCAGCTTGTATGACCCTTACTTTATGGTCATGTTACCCCGGCCAATCTCCATGACAGTGATTGGTTTAGTAATATCTGATCTGTAGTTCAGGTGATGTTTAGGGGCCGGGGTAGTATTTGAAAGTCTTGGTCCTGATCCTCCAACCAATGTTGGACATTTCTAGCTTTGTGACATATTGCATTGTCTTGTTGGAGGATTCTACCTTCCTGAGGGAATACAATTGTCCTTTATGGGTGTATGTGACCTGCAAGGGAGGATTTATAACCAAATCGGTTGAGAGTTCTGTCCACATAGATGAATGGGCCCTGGGAATGTGAAGAAAACATTTATCAGATCATAACGCTGCCACCTCCAGCTCATGTCCTTCCAGCAATGGTTGCAGAGTGTATATTCTCTGATGTTTGTTACCTGACACGCCGAGGTTTATCCGTTCAATAAAGTAGAAAATGTGGTGACACATAGGAGAAAGTAACACTTTGCCAATCAGCGAGGTCCAATTTCAATACTGCTGCAAAGTAAACTTTTTCTTCTGATGCAGATTTATTAGCAGAGGTGCAGGGACTGTCCCTCTGCTCCAGAACCCCACACACAGTAGGGTTCACTGAACTCTTGTTTTAAACACGTCTAGCAGCCCTCTGGTATATATTTGGCGGTGCGCCACTCCAGTGTATCGTGTCTGCCATGTGTGGCACACAAACCACCCACCCCCCCGCACGGTCAGCAACCATCATAGTTGACTTTCAACTCTCATATCAGTGGCACGTGGTGCTTTCCAGTTTCCATGTTGCTCATCCACAATGTCCTCTTACAATGCACTTTCACCACAGCAGCACATAAATCATACCTCCGAACTTTTAGAGATTGCAAAGAGGGACACATCAGGCCATGCCTCTAACCACACCCAAAAACATGACATCACACCAAGACACGCCTCTAATCCACGGCCCCAACACAAACATTACAAAACTTTTTAGACAGCGCAAAAAGGGAGCCATTTTCAAGGATTGCTTTATATCCGATGAGAAAAATATTAAGTATGTAGTTATATAATATACAGCGAGGAAGCAACTAGATACTTTTTAAAGCAAGATACTCAGTTTATTGACGCAAATCTGTTTTCTAAATGAAAAAGAGGGACATTTATACAGCTAAGAGGGACAAGGGTCAAAAATAGGGACTGTCCCTCCAAAATACTGACAGTTGCGAGGTATGCATAAATACCGCCACCCGAAAACCAATAATCATCCTTTATTAAATTGATTTTGATGACTATAATCTATGCACAGTGCTTATACTTTTCTATTTTTGCATGAACACGCAGCATATAACTCATGCAAATTTAAATCATGCAATAACTTACCACGTTCCCTATATGCATAATCACATCCTTTGTACCTAAGTAGCTCTGCCTCTGTTGATCCAGACATTATAGCCCTGGCATCTTCATTCAGCTGACACCCCCGATTTATATTCCACTTATAGAACTCAACAGAATGAAAAAAAAAATCTATATTTATTTTACACACAGTCCTCTCAGACAGTAATTCAAGTCTATGCAGATACAGTGTCAGTGCCAGATACTGTGTCAGCCCCCAGCAGCATCTGCATCAACACCTCCATTGTCAATTTCCCCGAAATTGAAATTCCCCGGGGATAAGGAAATCATAATATTGAGTTTTTGTGGATTAGCAGAATACAAAACAGGTATCTGGAGGCGCAGTAACACAAATGTAAACAAAACCATTGTAGTGAATACTAAATGCCCATCAGGTTAAATAGGGAGTCATTAACAGCAGCAGTCATTGGTATTTAAAGAGAACCTGTCATATAGTTTATGCCCCCCTTGCTGAGGACAGCACAAGCTAGTGTCAGACCTGCCGTTCAGCACTGTGTCCCTTATTCTCTAAGATGCAGCAGTTTTAAAGTATTTAATGCTCATATCTGCAGTTTTCAGCCAGAAAAGAGTCATAAAAAAGATTCAGTTTTTTCATATCCCGTCCACCTAAGGCTAGCCCATGCCCCACCTCCCAACTAGTTTCATAGTTTTCATATAGTTCATAGTTTGGTATGGCTAAAAAAAAAACAAGTCGTTCCATCTAGTTCAGCCTGTTGTGCTAAGGTGTTGATCCAGAGGAAGGCAAAAACCCCCAATGATGTAGAAGCCAATTGTCCCATTTTAGGGAAAGAATTCCTTCCTGACCTCCAATCTTGCAACAGAAAAATCACCTGGATCAATGACCCCACTCCAGAATTCCTAGTCACTATAACTTGTTTATAATTATAACGCCTCCAGAAATGCATCCATAACCTTTTTGTAACGCTCGTATTGAATTCACCATGACAAGTCCCTCTGGCAGAGAAATTCTCATAGTCTCACTGCTCTTACAGTAAAGAATCCTTTCTATGTTTTATGTAGAAAACTTCGTTCCTCAAGACGTAAAGGATGCCCCTTGTTTCTAGATACAGCCCTGTGTATAAATAAATCTTGAGAGAGATCTCTATATTTGACTTTAATGTAATTTAAACAATTTTTTATGTCCCCCCCGAAGCCTTCTTTTTCTCTAAACTAAATAACCCTAAACTGCAATCTTTCTGTGTACTGTAGTCCACGCCTTCCTTTATTTATTTTTGTTTGCCCGCCTTTGTACTGTTTCAAGCTCTACAATGTCTTTCCTGTGCACTGGTGCCAAAACTGTACACAAAATTCCATGTGTGGTCTAACAGCGACTTTGTATAATGAGAATAAATGTTTTTCTCATCAAGTGCATCCTATGCCCTTTAAATGCACTCCCATGATCCCTATTGCCTGGCAAGCATTGCAGCAATGAACACGGCTGCTACAATTAAGTTTACTGCCACCAGGATTCCCAAGTCCTTCTCCATGTCACTTTTATCCAGCCTTTTTCCATTAACATGTAGTCATTTAATTGGATTTTTCTTCCATGTTCATAACCTTGCATTTATCAGTGTTAAACCTCATCTGTGCCATTCTCTGCCCAGGCCTCCAACTATCCAGATCCCTTTTAATATCATTTTATCCTCTATTGTGTTGATTACTTTACAGAGGCCTTAGTATCGTCTGCAAAGATCGATATTCTACTGTGTATTTTCCATTCCCCTGGTGTAAGAGTCATAATGAAAGATGTTTGAAGAAGGATAGGGCCCAAACTGACCCACTGTGGTACCCCCAATAGAAACAGGATCCAGTCCTGAGTATCGTACCGTTAACTACTACCCTTTGTTTTCTATCATGAGCCAGTACTTACCCACTTGCACACACATTTTCCCCAGTCCAAGCATTCTCATTTTATTAGCAACCTTTTATGTGCCACCGTATCAAATGCTTAGAAAAATCAAGATTATGACATCCAGTGCCTCACCCCGATCCAGTCTAGCACAGACCTTCTCTAGAAGCTGATGAGATTAAGTCTGACAGTGACCGATCCTTCATGAACCCGTGCTGGAACGGCGTTAACATTTATTTTTTCAGTGATATAGACTCCAGGATAGCATCTCTGAGAAACCTTCAAACATTTTACCTACAACAACAGAGGTTTAGCTATACTGGCCTATAGTTTTCCTGGATCTCTTTTGACCCCTTTTTGAATATGGGAACCACCATTTGCAATGCCCAATCCTTGGGGATATACCCCCTTTATTAGACAGTCCATGAATATTAAGAAATTTAAAAGGGGCCAACTATGACATCACTTAACTCTCATAGACACTTGTGGTGTATTGCCATTTGGACCAGGGGATTAGTCTATTTTCATCTTTCTAAGACGGAGCTGCACTTCTTCCTGGGTTTAGACAAGAAACTTTTTAGTTGGAGTTTAACTTCACCCCTCTGTTCAACAAGGCTCATCCTCCTGGCGGTAAATACAGTGAGAAAAAATTGTTTAATATACGTTTGCTTTTTTCTCATCCGCCCTGCTACTGTCTCTCCCCTCTCAGTATTTTTTCAAAGCGGCCACATATTCTGTTTTAATCTTTTTACTATTTATATAGTTATAAAATAATTTGGGTTAGTTTTACTTTTCTATAGCAATATGTCTTTCGTCTCCTGCTTTGCTTCCTTTATCTTTAATTTACACACTTTATTTTTTCCCCTATAAGCTTCTTAGTGCCTCTTCACTGCCCCCTGTTTTAGTAAGGTGAAATGCTTTCTTTTTGTTTTTTATTGCCTATTTTACATCCTCTGTTGATCAACATTGTGGTTTTCCTTTTTCTAATTTTTTTTACTACCATATAGTATGGACCTCTCACAGTGTAGCCAGGATTTTTAAAAAATATTCCAATTATTATTAGTTCTGGCCATATTTAAACACATTTTCCCAGTCAAACGTTTAGGCTCTCCCTAAGCGAAATAAAATAGCCTTCCTAAAATTCAGTGTTTTTTGTGCTCCTTGACAAAAAACATCTATTGAAGGATAAAACGGAAATTTTATTTATATTATGGTCACTATTCCCTAGGTGCCGCCCTCAACCAGAACCTTTGTTAAACTGTCCAGGTCTATTAGTTAATATTAGGTCTAAAGGGCCTTTTCCCTCTAGTCGGTTTCCCGCACCATTTTGGCAAAGTAATTTCATTAGTTATTGACAAAAAACCTGTTTCCTTATGAGTGCTACAAGCATTGAGATTCCCAATTGGATGCTGGATAGTTAAAGTCGCCCTTAATAAATAACACATTCTGAGTTAGCCCGGCCTCATCTATTTCCTGAGGAGTACATCTTCCATGGTTCTGTATATTGGTGGCCTATAGCGAGACCCCTATTAGTATTATATTTTTATTGTACGCCCCATGTATATTTACCCGAATGATTCCACATGTTCATTACCTGTACCTATATCATCCCGCAGTGTTGGCTTCAGACAGGATTTTACATAGAGACAGACACCTCCCCTCTTCTGGTGTTTACGATCCTTTCTAAATAGACTGTAACCCTGCAAGTTAACCGTCCAGTCGTAGCTCTCGTCCAGCCATGTCTCAGTTATCCCCACTATGTCCTATTTTTCCTTCAGCTATTAGTACTTCTAGTCATTAATTTTGTTGGTCAGACTCCTGGCAACTTGGTCAGCATGCAATTTTAGAGATTTTTTCAGTTTTATTCCTTTCTCCCCTGATATTTTTTTATCTATTGCTACACAGCCCCCCTCCCGCCACTCCACCCCCGGTTTTAATCCAAATACCCAGCTCTCTATCTTCACTATCTAGCATGCTATATGTGTAGTTACCCGCTCGCCGCCCCCCAGGGTTCGCCTAGTTTAAATATTTCCTGCCAACTTCCTGCCATGTTTGTCCCCCAATACAGCTGCACCCTCACCCATCTATAGGTGCAGTCTGTCCCAACATACAGCCTGTAGCCAATAACAGAATCAGCCCAGTTCTCCCCAAAAGACCCAAATCCCTCTTATCCTACACCAATTTTTGAGGCCACTTATTCACTTATCTAATCCCCTCTGCCTCTCTGGTTTCGGCTCGTGGAACAGTAATATTTCTGAAAATATTACCTTGGAGGACCTTGCCCTGAGCTTTTGCCTAAGTGCCTGAAATTCATTTTTAAGACACGTCCCCTACCACTAACTTTGTCATTGGGTGCCAAAGTGGACCATGACAGCTGATTCCTCACCAGCCCCACCCACAATCCTGTCACCCGATCCGCGATAGTCGAACCCGGGCCCCAGGTACACAACACCTCTTTCGACGATCCCGGTCTTTGTGGAGATTGCCCTCTGTGCCCCTAATAATTGAGTTCCCAACTACTACACCTTTCTAGCCTGACCTGCA
This sequence comes from Phyllomedusa bahiana, assembly GCA_025379985.1. Lineage (NCBI taxonomy): Eukaryota > Metazoa > Chordata > Amphibia > Anura > Hylidae > Phyllomedusa > Phyllomedusa bahiana. Next base: position 53,673 of record JAODAL010020346.1, on the reverse strand, counting down.
CTCCTATTCCCCATCTTACTGGAGCAGACAGGGTAGTGTCTTGCTTCAGCCAATGCTATTTCTGAACCGACATTCCCCCTCAGCCGCCAATTCATTGCAAAATTTGTGGGGTTACCATTTAGAACTAGCCTCTCCCTGACACTCTTCCTCTGCCCTTCTTTCTTACTGTTACCGCATCTATCTGCCTTATTCCCTGCACCTCCATGCGCTAGTTCTCCCCAGCATCTACACTACACACCTGCGAGTGATTGCTCAGTGGGCAGCCGCTCGCTTCCAAGTTGGCAATTGATCACAGTGTCTCCACTTGGCTCATTTAGATCCAGGATCCGGCTTCTAAATGTGTGGTCAGTGTGCACAACATCTCGTACAGCAGTATGCCCCCCCGAAGTGTTGGTAAAGGATGGCATATAACATTGCACAGGTTTTGCACTGTGACAGCAATGTCAACTGGAACTCTTGGGTGAAGTTACCAAGACGATATATACTAAATTTTATAATAATAAGTAATACAATACTGTCCCTCTAAACTCCCAAATCTAAATTCTCTCGAATCCTCAATATCTCCACACTATTAAAAGAAAACACTCGCAAGACCTCGTTCACTCGCTCAAATGCTCAAGCTTTAACCTTAACCCACACTGCTGTTTTGGCTGTGCTGCAAACATCACTTTCATAAGCAAAAGGCCACTGATAACCTATTACTTTGAATCAGGAGGAAAACCATGTGAATATCTGTCAGTGGGCGGGCTAGTAAAACATTTGGTGGGCGGGCTAACACCTGCTCATGAATAAAATTTGAGAATTAAATGCTCTACAACTCCGGCATCTTACAGAATAAGGGGTACAGCGTTGGAAACAGCAGGTCTGTCACTAACTTGTGCTGTCTTCAACAAAGGGGCATCACCTGTGTGACAGGTTACCTTTAAAGAGAACCTGTCACATAGATTATGCCCCTCTTGCTGAGGACAGCACAAGCTAGTGTCAGACCTGCTGTTTCCAGTGCTCTGTCCCTTATTCTGTAAGATGCTGTAGTTTTAGAGTATTTAATGCTTAAATCTGACAGTTGTCATGAGCAGGTGTTAGCCTCGCCCACCCAAAGCTAGCTCCGCCCACCTGACAGTTATTCACAGGTTTCTACCTATTTAAAATAATAGGTTAATCAGTTGTGATGTGGGCGGGGCTAGCCTTGGGTAGGCGGGTCATGAATTAAACGGACTCTTTACATGACTCTTTTCTGGCTGAAAACTGCAGATTTGAGCAATAAATGCTCTAAAACTGCAGCATCTTACAGAATAAGGGGCACAGCGCTGGGAACAGCAGGTCTGACAGTGGCTTGTTCTGCCCTCAGCAAGGGGGGCATAATCTATGTGACAGGTTCCCTTTAAGTTAGTCCCTATTCACAGCATGTTTGATGGGCAGGTTTAGCATATATGCCAGAAAGTTCTTCAAGTGCATGTACCAGAAGCAGTTCACATACCCATGTAGACACAATGGATGCCAAACACGTGCAGATTAAGGATCCACTGGGCAGACATAGGAAAATGACCTGTAGGCCTGAAGCCTTTGTAAATTGGATGCAATTGTGTGGCATAGAACTGCCTATGTCTGGAGAATTTACTGGTGTATGTGCCAAATGAAAACCTTTAGAACACCTGTACTTCCAGGTATTTTTTTTTAGCATAAACTCTCATGTATGTATACATGAGGTGTAGCACTATATCTGACCGGTAAATCATTTCTATATGGTATTTTCAGCAGTTTTCCACTCTGCAGGCTCTATTATCAATTTCCAGGTGTCCCAGAGCTTATGGGCGGAGGCTAGCTGCTAGGATGTCTCCCACATACTACATTACACTACACTACACACCCTTATTCTCCACAGCTCACCGTCAGAAGCAGCAGCACTGAGAACATTACAGAGCAGCAATGAGCAGTGCAAGCTGTGAGTCTAGCAGCAGAGTGAGATATAACACCTAGACACTAGAGCTGTCGTTGTGTGTCTCTCTCCAGTCACTACCCCTCCTCTTTCCATAGACATCTATGGGAAATATGTAATCTGATCTCTCAGTCAGCTGAGAAAGATTTCAACTAGTTTGTCAGGGTGAATGAGAATTTTAGTCTGGGGAAGGAATTGTAAGTAGTAAATGGAGAAAGAAGCATCTTTCTCTGATAACATCAGTTACAAAGTTTCTGATATTTGTTTGTACTGTTGACATATTTGAAGTTTGTTCAAAGGTTACTGATCATTTAACATCAGAAATTGAACCTAAACTTTTGTGGGAATCAAATTTGTCAGGTGGCAGCAGGGACGTAGCTACAGGGGGTGCAGAGGTAGCAGTCGCTACTGAGCCCTGCAGCCTGAGGGGGCCCCAAAGCCCTCCTTCCCCATAAGAAAATACCAGCATTGTAAATGGCACACGGCAACTGGGGGGGGAGGGGCGCATTTCACTCTTTGCACTAGGGCCCAAGAGCTTGAAGTTACGCCTCTGGGTGGCAGTCAATATCTGCATAGATGATTACATGAGTTTATACTTTGTTGACCTTTCTGGAGAAAATCCAGATCACTGTTCTCCGTACAGAATAAATGTCAGACTTATTGACCCTTTCCTTCTGCCTGTTATATTGGTTGTTGTGTTGGTTCCCAAATCCAAATGAAATTGAAGTATTCCTTAATGTGTGAGCAGGATAAACTGTTATTTGCTTCTTTCCATTTAATTAAGACGATTGTGTTGCTGAGAAGATGGACAAGATGAAACAAGTGACCACCCATTATGCAGACACTTTACCCCAGCTCTGTAAGAACAAATTAATACAGATTAGAGTGTAAGAGGTAAAGCATGTATATGGAAAAGTAAAGATATTCCACTACCTTCATGTGTTTCTTTTCTTTTCTTTTGCCTCCTTATCTATCATAAGATCAACTTTTTGCACTGAAACTTCCTATTTGTGGCAGTGTCAGTAGTTCTCCAGCATCTCTTTCCTACAACTCCCAGACTGCATTGCAATAAAGGACTTCCCTCAACAGTTATCACTGCTAGGGTCTATGCGCTGATATTATTGTGTAATTGTCCCAGCTCTGTACTTGCTGTCATGAAAATATCATAGGGTAAGGGCTCAGCTTCATATGCCTCACAATGTGCACATCATGATGTCATATTGCATACCTTGTTACAGTATGTCAATTTTGATAAGATAACTGATCCTTTAACCCCTTAAGCAACCAAGCCTGAAAAGTACTTAATGACAAGCAAAATGTTGTAGTTTTTGCCTCCTTGTGTTTCAACAGTCGTAACTTTTTTTTTATTTTTTAAGTGATGCAGTTGTATAATGACTTGTTTTATGTGGGAGAAGTTGCATTTTGGGGAGACATAGTTTAAGTTTACAAATAAAGTATTGTAGAATTTATTTTAATTTATTTATTTTTTTATTTTTCTTTTGCATATTACATATTAATTCATATGGTTTTGTCGATACCTAATATGTGTAGGACTTTTTTGTGTGTGTGTGTGTAATGTAGGCACAATAACTTTTTTTAGTAACTACATGTATTTATTTTTATGTTATTTTATTAATTTTTCCTACACTTTTTATGTTTGTTTTTTTTTAATTTTTTTTATCCCATTAGGGACTAACTATTTAACACTGTTTATTTGTACAATTTGTAATGTATTTGCATAGTCATGGATGCTAATACCAGATCCTCGGTGGCAGCAGTCAGAGCAGCACACAGTGTACCCTGAATGCAGGCTTACTACACAGGCAGCCCTGGGCTACTCTAGGTCCTCAGGGCTGACTGTACAGATGTTTCCCGTGCTCTGTCAAGTCATTGGAGGTCCCGATCACCCAATGGAGCAGTAGAAAACCCTTTGATTATGCCGCGGTCACGGAACGTGGCAATGAAATGGTCAAGAGCCAGGGATCAGAGGTTTCCTCCACTTCCCAGTGCTTACAGAGACTGCTCTAGGAACAAAACTGTTAACTATAGCTCTCTTTCCAGGGTTGCTGTACGGAGCTCAGCCGCACTGTGAGACAAGAGTGGCCAGTGGACGCTGGCAGGTGCCGCCTCCTTGCATCACAGTAAAGGTAGAGGCTATCCTAATTGTATACACATCCTTATGAGGCCCATACAATTAAGATGAACGGCAGGACAGAGAGAGCTGAGTGCTCCCTGCCCCTGCAATACATCGCTCTAAAGGTGGCGCAATGAAGTGACATCATTGCACTGCCCACGCAGCTTCCTGTCCTAGGTCTCAAGCCTAAAGCACAGCTTGTGGCCGAGAAGAGGCAGACTTGCTGAGGAATTGTGGAGAGGTGAGTACCTTCCTACCGGGAGGCTCCTAGTCTTGTAACCGGAGGGCACCTAATCTACCTACCAGGGGACCCCTTATCTACCTACTTACTGGGGGCCTATAATTTACCTACCTACTTACTGGGGGCTGCTAATATATCTACTGGGGGGCCCCTAATCTACCTACCACTACCTACTGTGGACCCCTATCTACATACTTACTGGGGGACCACTATATACCTACTTATTGGGGAAGCCCTATCTACCTACCTACTGAGAGGCCCTATCTACCTACCTACCTACTGGGGGTCCCCAATTCAACTACCTATTGGGGACTCAAAACTACCTACCTACTTACTGAGGGGCCCCTAATCTAACTACCTACCCCTACCTACTGAGGGGCTACAAATCTAATGACCTATTGGTGGGCCCCTATTTACCTCCCACAACTTACTAGAGGGCCCCTACCTATCTACTAACTGGGGGCCTATCTACCTACCTACTGGGGGGTACCAATCTCCCTACCTATTGTGGGCCACCAATCTACCTACAAACGTACTGGGGACCCCTTATCTACCTACATTTTGGGGATCCCCTACGCTACCTACCAACTGGGGGGCCCCTATCTACCTACCTACCTAATGGGGGGACTCTACCTACCTACCTTCTGGAGGACCTATGTACCTACCTAAATGAGTGGGACCTATATACCATTTTACCTTCTAGTAGCCTTATATTACTAAATACTTATGGGGGGTGGCCTAGATACCTACCTTCCATGGTGGCCTATATACCTGGATGGGGGTACACAGGTGGGAAGATGATAGAAAAGCCCCTCATGACATCCAATCTTACCCCCTTGCTTTGACTTGAAAGACTTATGTGCTTTTTTAACTTTACTAACCTTATACCGAAAATGGGGAACTTTACCAATATGATAATTTGTGGAAAGAAATTTAACAATGAATGATCGTTTTAGCTAATGTTGATGTCAAAGGTCAAGTTTGGTCAGTCTGTTTAACTGTAACTGCTGATATGCACTAAAATGTGTAAGGATGCATTGGCAAAATGATCATTCAGTAGAAGATGGTTCTGTCTATAAACAATGTGTGTATGGAAAAGTAAAGATAGTCCACTACCTTCATGTGTTTCTTTTCTTTTGCCTCCTTATCTATCATAAGATCAACTTTTTGCAGTGAAACTTCCTGCTTGTGGGAGTGTCAGCAGTTCTCCAGCATCTCTTTCCTACAACTCCCAGACTGCATTGCAAGAAAGGACTTCCCTCTACAGTTATCACTGCTAGGATCTATGCGCTGATATTAATGAGTAATTGTCCCAGCTCTGTACTAGCTGTCATGAAAATGATGATTGCATTCTTTGTGCTAGGATTCATGAGTCACAGTGTACAGAGCTGAGGACAGGAATGCAATCATGATAAATACACTAAACCCCAGCTTTGTGCTGCTGTTTGCCAGCAGGACTCCGATAAACACCTTCCCCTCTCCTGTAATTACTCCTGTTGTCTTCTATTCACTTTCAAACTAAATGCTGGTAGGTGTGAATGCCCCCACTATTGTATGGCCAGATCATTCTTTGCTCAGGGGAGTATTTCTAAACTGATCCTGGTTTCAGCACACCCACTGAATGATGATAAAACATTCATTGAGTCCATGTGATCAATGAATGTCACATGGTTTGAAGAAGGTAGGGGAGAGGAGAGGTCAGGGTTTTTTGCCTGGTTCCGCACAGCATGACAGGTAAATGATAATAAGTGTGAATTATAAAGTTTAATATAATACAGTTGTGAGCCCTATAACAAATAAAAAGAGTTCTGGAGAACCACTTTAAGTATAGACTCCAAGACACCTTAGAAAAGTATTGTTTGAAGCTGACAATTTTGTTAGGATCTGCAACCTGTCTAATGTGTATGTGGGTCCTCCTGACTGTTTCCTGACATATGATGTTGGAGTATTTTGAAATTCAACACCCAATGTCTCGCAGTGGCTTTTACTCTCCTCTCCCCTTGGAAAACGAATGCACGCTTGGCCGAACTGAGTCTGCACCTGCTTGAAAGAATTGGAGGCATAGCTGTAAGTTATGGTGCACTGTGCTGCATAACAAAAGCATGAGGACATAATGAATGCCCCTAAGAATATAACAAGTACCATCTGCATTAGTCCAAAAGTTAAAATTTGGAATAAAGATGACATCATATCAATAAAGGGTTCACATTAATTGTTTTTTAACACTTGTCAATCAGACATAAACCTGCTGATTTCGACTAAATTATGTGGGAGCTTTCAAATTGTCCTCCACCACACATAATGTTGCAGGAAGAGAAGGATCTGCCTGGTTAAACTTCAACACCCTATCCTTTTGCTTTCTGTGGAGATAAGCCACCATGAGTGGTGTCTAACTGTGGCTTTCTGAGGACAATGGGGCACATTTATCAAGGCAATTGCTACCTCCTTTAAACCATATTTATGATGTGTTTTAGACCGCTTTTAAACACTTCGGTGCTTAGTTTGACAAAAAGAGCATGGAGCATAGCCTAACACGCAACACTATACATAAAAAATGCACCAAAATGTTGCCACAGTTAGTGGCATGAAGTAAACCAGCTTAAATGGTGTAGACAGTTCTAGCCTTGACATATTTATGAACACTATGATAAATGTGACACATTGTAATATTGTCAAGTAGAACTTTGCACTTTCTAAGAGTTAGACAGTATTAAAGGGGTTTTATCATTTCATTAAATGGTCTTCAGAATAAGGGGACAGTGTAAACAAGCAACTTGGCAATTGGATGTCATTAGCAAAGTGGTCTTGTATTCACAGTATTCCTTATCTTGTGTTTTTGTTTACATTGATATCCAGTGCTGGTCGAATCCCTCCGGATCCCTCCTCCTTGCATTTCACTAGCTGAGAGCTCATTTACATTCTGTACAGCCCCCGAATTCACGGAGCTGTGTCTCTCACTCAGAGTAAGGGACTGGCACATTTTCACTTTATACAGGCAGAAGAAACAGAATTACACTGAAGGGCTTACACAATCAGGAAATAGCACAATTTGTGTCAATCCCTGCCTGACTCAGAGTTAGGGGCCATAGCATTTTCTCTCTCCACACCCAGCAGAAACAGACTGCAACAGATTCTACTATGAGAAAACATAGCAGTTTTGTCCCGGTGCCTAACTCTCCTGCATAGAAGCGAGATCTGTGCCCTTCATAGAGCATCTCCAGCTGTGAGAGGAGAAGAGTGCAGTTGCTCAGTCTAGATTGAATGCAGCCTGTGGTATGTATACAGCTCTTACAACATAAGACTGCATAGGGAGAGACACAGTAACATGTGGACTCAGAGAGGGGGGGGCGTGGGGGAGTCTCGGGAGCCAGCATGCACGTGAAGGGGGGGATTATGTCATCCAGCTGGGAGGGGAAGAAACGCCCCTGCATTTCCAGAGTTGAGAAGCTGAGAGCTTCCCCTATGTGTGCTGACAGTCAGATTTATGGAGAATACCCTCTATGTGGTGGCCACTAGTGTTGAGCGATTATTATCGACAAAGTTGAAATCGGTACGGTATTTACGTTGATCAGATTTTTTAGATCACGCGATAATTTAGGTTAAAATCTGTGCATCATCTATTAATATCGCGCCATTTTCGCGCTTCCTGTCATTTGGCGGCCAGCAAATCAGCTTAGAGAATAGAGCAGGGTGAGATGTGTGTGCGACGTCATGACTGGGTGTGTATGGTTGCGATTGGCTGGAAAAAATCACATGACCTCGTTTTACATAGAACGCCCTTCCTGTTCATGATCAGTGTCTGTCAGCTTCCATAGCAGTAGGACGTGCGCTCTGCCTCTGTCCAAAACAGCTCAGCAAACAGCTCAGCGAAATTATTCTTTTTCTTCACAGAGAAAGCTCTACTGTTAGCTGTGATCCTTACAACTTAGTTAAATCAGAGATTTGAAGATTTTATGTAGTTAGGTAGAGAATTTTAAAGGAGCATCTACCGCTGTAAAGTCACGGGGAAAGCGGGGGGGGAGGGGGGATCGCGCGGGCGAACACACACAAGCTCTTTAAAGAATACTGGATATAGTTCACCAAGACTTACTGTAGACATTGCACTGCAATAGCTTTATTATTAACAGTTTTCTATTGAAATATTTCCTGGATATTGGGCAGCCTGAACTTATATTAGGATACACATCTTTTCTAGTAACTGCAGTTCTCTTTGTTAGGTGCAAAACTCCACTTTTATTATCAGTATACATTTCAGATAGGTGTTCTTTTTCAATTTTGCCCATTCCAGCTTTGTTGATATAGCCACCTTGCAGTTAATTAGAATCCAGCAATTTTGTAGTTACCACAGGTTGATAGGTGCCAAAAATACCTTTCATTATCCGAATACATTTCTGATACGTGTTTTTTCACTTTGGCGCAGTTGCTTTGTTGATAGAGCTACTTTCAGTTAATGTGAATACAGCAATTTTGTAGTCACCACAGGTGAATTGAAGGTGCCAAAAATACCTTTTATTATCGGAATACAATTTCAGATACGTGTTTTTTTCACTTTGGGCGGGCCCAGCTTTGTTATTGTGGCACTTGCATTAAATGTGAATACAGACAATTTTGTAGTCACCACAGGTGATTGAAAGGTGCCAAAAATACCTTTTATTATCAGTACACATTTCAGATACGTGTTTTTTTCACTTTTGGTCAGTCAGGCTTTGTTGATAGATCTACTTTGCAGTTAAATTTTAATACAGCAATTTAGTAGTCACCACAGGTGAATTGATAGGTGCCAAAAAATACCTTATATTATCGTAACATTTCAGAAGGTGTTTTTTGCTTTTGGGTCAGTCAAGCTTTTTTTATAGAGCTACTTGTAGTTAAATTTGAATACAGCAATTTGTAGTCACACATAATTGATAGCTGCAAAAATCCCTTTATGAAGAAGGGTTTTTGGGGGAAAAAAATGAAAAAAAATTAATTGTTGGCTGAATCACCTCAGAAGCCCAGGGGGGCAAATGTCTTCTCAAACTAAGAAGTGTTTTGGGGAGTTTAGACTTTTTTATTACTTATGGGGTGTGGGAGAATTAAAACACATCTACACGTGTAAAAAATCCCTTTAAAAACTGCAGGGAGGGTTGTATGTTGTATGTTATCACACTTGAAAAAAAGCAAAAAGATAATAATGTAAAACTAAATAAACTTCCCTAAATAATTCAGTAAAAATGTCAGTTACCAAAAAATATACTAAGGCCGTCACTGTACAAAATAGCATGTGCCACTTTGTGATCTGTGGATAAACAGTTTAAGAGTCATGCTGTGTACAGGACGGGTATAAGTCAATGTCCAGGGGGAAAAATAAAATGGTGGTTGAAAGACTCCTTTTTCCGGCACTTTTTAATCTGGGGGTTTATGCAGGTTTGGGGTCATGCTGTGGCCCCGGACAGGTATAGTCAATGTCCAGTGAAAACTAAAATGGTGGTTGAAAGATCCTTTTTCCGGCACTTTTTAAATTGGGGTCATGCAGGTTTGGGGGGTATGCTGCTTCCAGGACAGGGATATTCAATGTCCAGTTCAAGTAAAATGGTGGTTCAAATAAAACTGCCTTCTGGCACTTTTTAATTTGTGGGTGATGCAGGTTTAAGGGTCCCTGCTGTGGTATAAGACAGGGATAGTGAATGTTGGTGATTTTTTTTCTGTGGCTTTTATAACCTAAGTGTGTTCCCTAAGAGTAGCAGTATCCATTTGACTGTTTTGGATTTTAATTCCGTTCTCCAGCCCTGTTTGGGTGTAATAAGAAGGTGTTGTTGCTCTCCATAGATTTAATGGTAAAGGTGAAATCTTTTAGACTATCAATATCTTATCGAAAAATACGATATCAAGTAATCGTCACACAGGGGCCACCTCTTCCTTGAGAGCAGTAGGTATGGACACCAGTGAGTAAGAGCACTATCAATTTCAGCTGAGTGGTTGCACCTCTTGAAAGTAGTCAATCTCATCAGCAGTGGTGGTAACCATGCACTCAAAATTTATTCTTTGGATGTCAAAAAAATGTTTTGGCCCTGATACCCAAGGCCAGTGGTCTCTAACCTGTGGCTTGGGAATGCTTCAGGGAAAGTTTGGAGAGAGGCAGGTTGGAATTTTCCCCTAGCATAATTCAAAAGTGGAAATATATGCCCTAAAAATGCTGCATCTGACAGCGTATAAGATGTGTGATACTATACCTGTGAATGAATAGAGGTGGCTGTGCCTCACACACAAGCTGTCAGAACCTGTATTGGTGGAAACAATGAGAAGGTATTGATGGATGGAATAATAACGATAAGCCAGGCTTCAGGGCTCTGTACATAGTACTGTATTATATTTCACATCACACACTTCTTTATTCCTTGGCTCAAACAAGTCAGCAGCGCCCCCTACAGCTCACATATCCCACAAATTCCTTGTTACAATCAGCAAATTTGTCTCCAGGTGTTAGTCATTGCTCTTCCCTTCTGTATGTGAATGTGTTTGCTCAGGCTCCACTATGAAGCATTATATTTTTGTGGCTTAAATACATTTCTGTATGTTAAAAAAAAACAAAAAAACTCATAAGGAATAAACAAAAGTAAGTTTTATGGAAATTTAACCAGTTTGAATAATGGATGGAAAGTCCTAAAGATCCATCTCTGCAGCCTAAGGGGGACATGTATAAAAAGTGGCACCACCTGGGCAGTCCTACTTCTCAGTACTTTTAGCATTCGTCAGTATGTATGAAAGTGTCTTCATCAATGTGCCCCGTTGTAAGACACATTTATGCTCAAAAAAGTGATACAAAAGCATCTGCGGCAAAATTTGCCAGCCCCCCTTTAAAAGGGGATGAATTATCCCCACTTTTACCCCATTCTGTGAGCCAATTATAAAAAGGGTCTAATCATAGAAATCTGCTGAGACACACTCCCTAAGAATTGCTGCATACACATGTGTTGGGGGCTGGGGCGCAACACCCGATTTTGGGATTGACAGTTCAAATAGGACAGGGCTTCAACGGGTTTTTTTTGGTTTAAAAAAGAAAGCAGAAAATTTGGTGCAGCCCCTTTAAATACATGTCCCCGGGGGCCCGGACTGGGCCCTTAAAAACCCAGCCCGGGAACAAAACCCCCACCAGCCCACCACAATACCCCGCCACCACCCCTTACAATATCCCCCCAAGGGCCCCCACATACAATATCCCCCACCAGCCCACTTTAAAATTTTGCCCCCGGCCCCAAAAATACAATACCGCCACCGGCCCACTTTAAAATATCCCCCCCGGGCCCCAAATACAATATCCCCCCCGGCCCCATAAAAATTTTCCGCCTCCGCCCACAAAACAATATCCGCCCCCCGGCCCAATACAAATCCCCACCCCCCCCACAAACAATATCCCCCCCCCGGCCCAAAATACAATACCCCACCGGCCCACATCCCAAATTTTTCCGCCCCCGGCCCAATACAAAAATCCGCCACTCTGCTACAAAAAACCACACTATAAAACCCAGAAAGAAAGTAAAATTGGGGGACAAAAAAACTCCTATTAAGGGGTTTAAAGTTAAAAGGACAATTTTTTTTTAAAATTTTGGGACAAGTGTACGCTCCCCCTATAAAAAATGCTGATAAAAATTAAAATTACCGTATTAGGGGTCAATCACATGACAATAAATACAGCACCAACCCAACAAAAACAAAATAACCCCGGACCCCCCGGGGCCCTCCGGGAGGCCACTTATTTTTTGAGAGTCGCTTTCTTTGCCTTTTTTTTCTTTCCGGCCCAAAAACACCATGACCCTTCCCCAAAGTAACCATCTTGCAAAATTTAAACCACACAAACTCTTGGGAAAATCACTTTTCCCGCCCTCTTTACCCCTGCCCCCCCTGTGACAAATCCCTTTAAAAGCACCCCAAAGGTTTATAGTAAACCCCTTTTTTCCCCCTAACATTTAAATTTTTCCCAGAGAAAGTTTGGGGCCCCCACTTCTGTTCAGTTTATTTAGTTTGTTTCCCTTAAATAAATGGGTTGGTTAAACCCCTTTCAAAGGGACATAGGTATGCCCCAAAAAATTAAATAAATAGGTAACCCCCTTTTGAGTAGGGTAATTGGGCAATAGGTAAAAATTATACCCCAAATTAGGTAGGTAGTTACAAAAAGCGGGGTTAAAAATTTAGGCCCCCGCCCAAATGGACGGCAATCCAGAACACCCCAAACCCATTCGGGCCCCCGATGTCTGGGAGATGCGCAGCATTAAGCAGCCGAGTTTTACAGAAACCCAGGGGAAAATTTATTGGGCCTCTACATGGGGTTTTTTGGGGGACAAGGGGTTTTTTGACACAACCCAATTACCAATATAGTTCGGGAAAATAAGGGGGACCCACAGGAGCGGGACGGTGAGTAGGGGGGGCGGGTTAATCCAGATGGGAGGTGGACCCAGGCTACTTGGGGAGCCCCAAGGGAGGGGAACGGGCAAATGGGGAACCCCAAGGGAGGTGGAGGGGGTACTGGTGAGCCCCCAAGGGAGGGGGGAGGCGGGCTAGAGGGTGAGGCCCAGGTAAGGGGAAAGGAGGCTAGATGGTGGGGTTCCCAGGGGGGGTTTGGAGGGGGCAAAATGGTAAAGGGCCAGGGGGGGGAAAGGCAGAGGCAGGCTCCCATGGTGGGGTTTCCGGGGGAGGGGAGGCAGGCTAAGGGTGGGGCCCCCAAAAAGGTGGGGGCCCAGAGGCTAATGGTGGGGAGGGGGCTGGCTACAGGGTGCCCCGAGGAGGGGGTGGCTACATGGTGGGGCAGGTTACTTGGTGGGAAAGGCAACAGGGTGGGGCAGGCTACATGGTGGGGCAGAGGCGGGCTACATTTTTTGGAAGGCAGAGGCTGTTTTCTGGTGAGGCAGGGCGGGGTTTAACTTGGGGGGGCCAGAGGTGGCTACAGGGTTAGGCAGAGGCGGGTACATGTGGGTCCAGGGGGGGCAGGGGGCGGGCTACATGATGGGGCCCGGGAAATGGGTTTGGGGGCAGACTGGCTACATGGTGAGGTTGGCTAATGGTGAAACGGGCTAATGGTGAACGGGGCTAATGGTGAGACAGGCTACATGGAAAAGTCAGAGGCGGGCCCAACAGGGTGAGGCGGGGCTAATGGTGAGACGGGGTTTAATGGTGAGGGGCTAATGGTAAAAAAACAGGCAAAAATGGTGGGGTAGGGGAAGGCTACAGGGTGAGGCAGGGTGGCTACATGGTGGGGCCCGGCGGGAAAAGGGTGAGGCAAGGAGGTTTAAGGTGAGGCAGGGGCTGGCTACATGGTAAAGGCAGAGGCTGGCTAAGGGTGAGGCGGCTACATGGTGGGGGCGGGCTACATGGGAGGGGCCCCTCCCAATGGTGAGGCAGGCACTTGGTGAGGCAGAGGCGGGCTACATTTTTGGGGGTAGAGGCTGGCTACAGGGGCGAGGTAAAAGGCTGGCTACATGGGGGGTAGGGGGCAGGGGGCTGGCTACTGGCGGGGGGTAGGGCGGCTACATGGGGGGTAGGGCCGGCTACGGGTGAGGCAGAGGCGGGCTATTTGGGTTTGGGGAAGGGGGGCCTGGCTATTTGGGTTGAGGCAGGGGGGTGGCTACAGGGTTTGGGGGCAAGGGGGCACTGGTGAGGCGAGGCGGGTACATGGTGGGGGGCAGAGGCAGGCTACATGGTGGGGGCAGGGGCAGGCTCCGGGGGAGCAGAGGCGGAACATGGTGGGGCAGGGGCCCGGCTACATGGGGAAGGGCGGGGCGGGCTACAGGGGAGGGTTAGGGTAGGGGCCCAGAGGCGGCACAGGGTTGAGGTAGGGGAAAAGGGGGGGCTAATGTGAGGCAGGGCTGGCAAACATGGGAGGCGGGGCGGGCTACATGGTGAGGCGGGGCGGGGCTACAGGGTGAGGGGGAGGCTGGCTACAGGTTTGAGGTAGAGGAAGGTAAGGGGTAAAGGCAGAGGTTTGGTACATGGTGAGGCAGAGGCGGGGCTACATGGTGAGGTAGGGGTGGCTACTTTGGTGGGGCAGAGGTTTGGCTACAGGGTTTTGGAGAAAGGGGGCCGGGCTACAGGGGTGGGGAAAGAGGCTGGCTACATGGTGAGGCAGAGGCTGGCTAATGGTGGGGCGGGAGGCGGCTAAGGGTGAGGAGAGGCGGGCAACAGGGGGAGGCAGAGGCAGGCACATGGTGAGGCAGAGGCGGGCGCATGGGAGGCAAGGGGGTTTGCATGGTGAGGCAGAGGTGGTTTAAAATGGTGAGGGCAGACCCAGGCTAATGGTGAGGCAGAGGCTGGCTACAGGTGGGGCAGGGTTTGGCTACATGGTGGGGCAGAGGTTTGCTACAGGGGTGGGCAGAGGCTGGCAAATGGAGGTAGGGGGGGCTACTTTGTGGGGCAAGGCGGGGTAATGGTGGGGAGGGTTTTGGTTACATGGTGGGGGCAGAGGCGGGCTAAAAGGTTGAGGGCAGGGGCTGGCGGAAAGGGTTGAGGCAGAGGTGGCTAAAAGGCGAGGTAGGGTGGCTAAAGGGTGGGTAGAGGCTGGTTTCCCATGGGAGGTAGAGGTTGGCTACATGGCAAGAAAGGTTGGCTACAGGTGAGGTAAGGGCGGGCTACAGGGTGAGGTAGAGGGAGGCTACATGGCGAGGTAGAGGCAGGCTACATGGCGGGGTTTAGGGGCAGGCTAAGGGTGGGGGGGGGGGGGGGGGGGGGGCAGAGGTTTGGCACATGGTGGGGTTAAGGCTGGCTACATGCCCCCAGGTGAGGGGCAACGGGCATTTAGAGGCTGGTACATGGCGGGGGGTAGGGGCTGGCCCCATGGGGGTTTTAGACAGGTCCCTTGGTGAGGAAACCCGGGGTTACATGGTGGGGCGAGGCTGGTTTCATGGGGGGGCAGGGGCTGGCTACATGGTGGGGCAGGGGGCTCTACTGGTGAGGCAGAGGTGGCTAATGGTGGGGCAGAGGCTGGCTAAAAGGGTTGAGGTGAGGCAGAGGCTGGCTGCATGGTGGGGGCAAGGCTGGCTACTTTGGCGAGGTAAGGCGGCTACAGGGCAGGAGAGGCTGGCTAAGGGTAAAGGAAGAGGTGGCAAAAATGGGGAGGTAGAGGTGGCTACATGGTGAGGTAAAAGGGGGCCCTACATGGTAAAGGTAAGGCAGGCTACATGGCGGGGTAGGGCAGAGGCGGGTACAAGGTGGGGGTAGAGGGCTGGTACATGGTGGGGTTTAGGGCCCTGTCTACATGGGGGGTAGGGCTTTTACATGGGGGGGTAGAGGGGGGACAGGGTGAGGTAGGAGGCTGGCAACATGGCGAGGTAGAGGCAGGCTACATGGCAAAGGTGGGAGGCGGGCAAAAATGGCGACAGAGGCTGGTACTTTGGGTGAGGAGGGGCCCCGGCTAAATGGTGGGGCAGAGGGGGCTACAGGGTGAGGGCAGAGGCTGGTTTAAAAGGGGTTAAAGGCAGAGGCGGGGCTACAGGGTGAGGCGACTATTACAATGGTTGGCCCAGGGGCGGGGGCTAAATGGGGGGCCCAGGCTGGCAAAAAGGTGGGGGCCAGAGGCTGGTACAGGGTTTGAGGTAAGGCAGAGGCGGGCAACACGGGAGGAAAGGGGTGGTTCCGGGGTAAAGGCAGAGGTTTGGTTTACAGGGTGAGGCAAAAGGCTATTTACATGGTGGGCAGAGGATTTGGCTAAAAAGGTGAGGCAGAGGCGGGCTACATGGGAGGTAGGGCAGAGGCGGGCCAACCGGTAGGAGAGGCTGGCTACCCCTTTGAGGCGGGAGGCGGCACAGGGTGAGGCAGAGGCTGGCTCCCAGGGGAGAGAGGCTGGCTCCAGGGTTTGAGGAGAGGTGCTACTTTTGGTGGGGTAGGGGGCAGAGGCTGGTACACGGTGAGGCAGGGGCGGGCTACACTGAGCAAGGGGCAAAAATGGTGAGGCAGGGGCTAGCTAAAAGGTAAAGGAGAGGCTAGCTACATGGGAGGCGAGGCGGGCTAAAAGGTGGGGTTTAGGGGCAGGGGCTGGCTACATGGTGGGGCAGAGGCGGGCTACCGGTGAGGCAGGGGGCGGGTTTACATGGTGGGGCAGGGTTGTACATGGTGGGGGGGGGGGGCAGAGGCTATTTTATTTGGTGGGGCGAGGCGGGCTACATGGTAAAGGTTTTAGGGGGAAGGCCCCAGGGTTGGGGTAGAGGAAAGAGGCTGGCAACATTGGGGGCAGAGGTGGCTACACGGGAAAAAAAAAAGGGGGGGCCCCCCCCCCCCCCCCCCCCCCCCCCCTGGCTACAGGTTGAGGAAGGTTTGGCCCTACACGGTGGGGCAGAGGGGGGCACACGGTGAGGCAGGGGCGGGAACCGGTGGGGCAGGGGTGGTACAGGGTTTGGGGCAGGGGGGCTGGCTACATGGTGGGGCGGGCTGGCTCCACGGTAGGCAGAGGCGGGGCTCTTGGTGAGGCAGAGGCAGGCTACGGTTTAATCAGGGCAGGCTACATGGGAGGCAGGCTAAAAGGTTTGGGGGCGGGTTTACTTGGTGGGGCAGAGGAAAGGCTAATGGGACCCAGAGGCGGGCTACATGTGGGGGCAGGGCTGGCTACAGGGTTGGGGCCGAGGGGGGTTTACGGTGAGGCAGAGGCTGGCTACGGGTGAGGCAGAGGTTTGGACATGGTGAGGAAAGGGGCTGGCAAAAGGGTTGGGGGCAGAGGGGGCTACATGGTGAGGGCAAGGCGGGCTAAGGGTAGCAGAGGCGGCTACATGGTGAGGCAAAAGGGGGGGGAAACAGGGTGAGGCAGGGGCGGGTAAATGGTGAGGGCAAGGAGGTTTACATGGTGGGGGCAGGGGAAAGGCTCCCTGGAAAAGCCCGGGGAAAGGCACTGGTGGGGGCCAGAGGCTGGCTACATGGTAAAGCGGGGCGGGCTACAGGGTTAAGTCGAGGGGGTTTTACATGGTGGGGCGGTTTCTTTGGGGGGGCGAGGCTGGCTACATGGTGGGCCCAAATTTAAAAATTTGAAGGACACTTACCAGACAAAAGGGGACATTTCCTCCCGGGAAAGCGGGTTTCCTTCCCGGGATAGGCAGGAAGCCCCCCTTGCTCAGCGTCCGCCAGGCCTGCGGGGGGCGGGGTTTTGGAGGTCGGAGGAGGGAGCAGGAGCCCAAACAGGGACCCAGGAAGTCAGTGCTCTTCCCCTCTGCACGGGGCGTGGCCCCCCCCCCTTGACCCAAAACTGCAAAGCTGTGCTGCTCCCCGACCCCTCCCCCCCTGCCTCGCAAGTGAAGCGGCCGCGGGAAGCTGCGCGGCCGCCCAGACAAAAAAAGTCTTTTCCTGCCAGAAAAGACATGGGCGTGGGGGGGCCCCCCAGCAGGGGCCCGGGGGCCCCCCCCAGCTAATCATCCCACCCTTAACAGGGGCGCTGCTCCGGGAAATTAAAAAAGGGTAGGAGCACGTAGCTGATCTCATGAAAAATGCAGGGGGCCCAGGAGCCCAAAGGGCCCCCCGGGCATCCCCCCTGGGGGCGGGTGCTCATTTCCGGGCCTGCATGTCACCTTTAAGTTTTTTAAAATACCTAAAGACATGCACTTTAACCCATTATTCCCCATAAAAAGATTTGTATCCTTGAGCTAAAACTGGGGTGATGTTGGCTAGGTGTGGGGGGGAAAAACAAAGAGTTTTTCCCAAATTTAAAGGGAATTGTCAAAAAAAATGACTTGTTTAACTCTGTTTTTATTTTTTTAAAACCTTTTTTTTAAGTTTTTTTGGGTTTTATTTTTTTTAAATTTTTTCCCTTTTAAACTTTCAATATTTTTAATAATTTTTAAGTCCTGCAGTTTCGGCCCCTAGGCCTAATAATAGTCTGATCCTTCCTGTTCAGTAGAGAGATATTTTCAGCAGTCTGCTCATTATCAGCACAAAGAGAGTCAAACTGAAAGGAGACACAGGATCCATCAGTCACAAGAGGAGATAGTCGCAGTTCACCCTTTCACCTCCCTGCACAGTGACTTCTTCCCAGGTCACAGAGCAGGACTAGAAAACTCTCCTATAGAAGTCAATTGGACTTAAGCATATATGCCAACTCTCCCACTTTTGGCGGGGGTCCCCGCTAATGGGGGTCCCCCCCCCCCCCCGCCCTCCCGGCAGAGTTGGCATTACTCCCGCCACCAGCAGGCAGCGGGGGCCGCGGCGCACGAGTAGCGCTGGTGCGCTACTCTGGCGCCGCCGGGCTGCTCCTGCAGGCGGGTGAAGCGGCCGCTCATCCGCCCGGCGAGTCTCACTGACTTGTGCGGCCGCAGCCGTGCAGCTGCCGTACAGGGAGGAGGCAGGAGGGATCGGTCCCCTCCTCTCTTCTCCCCCTGTATGCACAGCGCCGGTGTGCGCTGTACATATACCTCAGTGTCGCAGGGGAAGTGACGCGCGGCTGCAACTCCCCCTGCGACGTTGAGACTACTCAGTCATCGGACGGGAGATGTCTGGAGCTAGCAGGAGCTCCTGGCAGAGGTAAGTGACATATTATTTATTTTTATTAGTTATGAGGGGCTCTACCTGCTACAATAGGGGGGGGGGGAGGGTCTACCATGGCAAACAAGACTACCTGGCTAAATGGGGGGGTCTACCTGGCAACAGAGGGGGCACTACCTGGCTACAATGGGGGGGGTCTACCTGGCCGTAGAGGGGCACTACGTGGCTACAATGGGGGGGGCTACCTGGCAACAGTGGGGACACTACCTGGCTACAATGGGGGGGCAACTACCTGTGCTAACAAAGGGGCATCTTCCTGGCCAACAAATGGGGCCTCGACCTTGCTAAAAAATGGGGGCATCTACCTGGCTAACAATGGGGCATCTATCTGGCTACAATGGGGGGGCACTACCTGGCAACAGAGGGGCACTACCTGGCTACAATGGGGGGCACTACCTGGCTACAATGGGGGCACTACCTGACTAACAAAGGGGGCATCTACCGTGGCTAACAATGGGGGCATCTACCTGGCAACAGAGGGGGCACTACCTGGCTAACAAAGGGGGCATCTACCTGGCAACAAAGGGGGCATCTACCTGGCTAACAAAGGGGGGCATCTACCTGGCTACAAATTTGGCTCTACCTGGCTACAGAGGGGGCTCTACCTGGCTACAGAGGGGGCTCTACCCGGCTACAGAGGGGCATCTACCTGGCTACAACGGCTTAACTGGCTACAAGGGGGCATCTACTTGGCTACAAGGGGGCATCTACCTGCCTGTTAGGGGCACTACCTGTTTATGGGGGGCTACTACCTGGCTATAAGGGCATCTACCTGGCTTTCGTCCAAAGCCGTTATGCAGTTAGGTGGAGTGGGTGTGGCTTTTTGAAGGGCCGTGGCACACCGGCGAGATGGGCGTGTCCATGCCCTCTACAATCTCCTGCTTTTTCAATTTCAAAAGTTGGCAACTATGGTCTTAAGTCTCCTATGTGCATGAAGCTGCTGTAAAGTATCTCTCTGACTGCTGCTAAAGCTGTGCAAACAAGGCCTAGTGGCCAAAGTGAAAGCTGCAAGACTAAAGAAGTATTAAAAAATATTGAAAGTGATATGAAAAATTAAAAATAACCAACATAAAAATGGGACCTAAACAATGACACATTCCCTTTAACAACGTATCATCTCAGAGCATAAGACATATTTAGAAGACAGGCCAGGTGATAAATCTTAAGGACCAAGGTGAGGGGAAAATCCAGAGACAAGGCTTAGGTCAAAGTCAGGGTCAGAATGCATTATGAAGAGTATAGCTTGTTCAAAGGAAGCGTTAAGCTGTTGGATCCTGTTTCCAAGATGCTACTCCTTATCTGTAGTTTTGGAGATACAGGAGAGTGACACATGACATGGTGGAGTGCTGACAGTCCCTTCATCCCAGGTCTGACAGCTGACAATGTCTATGCCGGTCATATCAGTATCTTTAAACAGTTGATGTCTAGGGCGAGAAGAATCAGGCAAATTGAAAAAAATTGGAGCTCAACTTTAACATTGTTACCCAAAATAAAGGCTTAAAGGGGTTTTCTCACCACATTGATTAGCTTTCAACATATAGGGAAAGTAAATGAAGACTATTACTAAATACATTGCTTTTTTGATTTTACTTTTTTCCAGGAGGTAAAGGAAATTTTATTTACTGCTAGTGTACACAAGTTTCTCTGGTTACCGACCACCCCCTCTGCTCTTTCTCTTATCTGATTGCGCTAAGCAGTCATTTGACCATGCCATGAGTCACTCCCTGTTTAGTCTATTCTCTGATTTACCTAACTCAGTAACAAGTTTTAACCCGTACAGTTCTTTAGTCCTGTGCACTACAGTCTCTAAATCTCCAGCAGTTATCTCACTGTAACAGGAAAAGCTGGGAAGGGCAGATCCGATCTGCCCATCACTTCTATAGAACCACCCACAGCCTAGACAGGAAGTGTGAATCTGAAGCTGCCTGTGGCAACATGGTGAGAATACGCATTTAAATCTGTTGTTTGGTTATTTTTCTTTAAATGATTTTATTCCATTAGTGCTCCTAAATAATATAAAAAAATTAAACTCGCCTCTTCCATCAACCTGCATCCAATGCTACGTCATCCTCAATGAATGGTGACATCAGGCATTAGCATGTGACTACTGCAGCCATTCAGAAAACCGGCGGAGAATGAGGGCAACGCAGCAATGGATCCGGAGAAAGGGGAGTATAAAAATAACCAGACAACACCTTTACATTGAAGGTTCTTGGTCGCAATGCATTTTTTTTTTTTTTTTTTTACCAGGGCCTGCATATGCCATTTTTTAATACAGGTGGCCTCCTGTTAGGACCAGTTTTATAGAAAATAGGGTCCTGGTCAAAAAATATAGAGGGTCCACAACTTACCAGTTTCAGACAGTTTTTATCAGAATTTTCAAATCTCTTTCACTTTAGGTTAGTAATAGAATTATTGTAAATTTCCTGGTGATCTAAGGCAGTGAAGGAGTTAATTTTACACTCCTTGGAAGGGTGAGGTTGACTGGTGAGTTTAGGTTGTTACACCAAGAGATGAGGGCTATGGGTAACTACTCCTCATGCTTTAAAATTACAGAGCAGTGTGCAAAGGCATAATAGTTATTACTGTAAACCAGGGGTCCCCAACCGCCGGTCCGCGGACAGGCACCGGGCCTTAGCGCATGCCCTGCCGGTCTGCGGCGCCGGCTACACATGATGCCGGCCGCCTGCTGTCTTTAGTCCGGGCGGCCGGCATCTTCTGTGCGCGGCCGCTGTATTCTGGCCGTGCACAGATAGCAGCTGCACACAGCATGCGGCTGCATTACAGGGAAAGCAGGAGCGGTGCATTACCGCCCTGCTTTCCCTATGCTTGTAGATGGCGCTCACTGAGCTCCGCTCCAAAAGAGCAGCGATGAGCGGCGCAGGGGGTGTGATGAGCAGTGACGTCACACCCCCCACGCCGCTCACTGCTGTCGGCTGCTGGGAGGAGGAGCTTGGCCGAGGATCCAGGAAAGGTGAGTGACTTCTTATTACTTTTTTTTTTTGTTTGTTTTATTGCCCTGGCTGCCTATTGGGGGCAGCTACGTATGTATCACTACTGGGGGCAGCTATCACTACTACTGGGGGCAGCTATCTATCACTACTACTGGGGCAGCTATGTATCACTTCTACTGGGGGTCAGCTATCACTACTACTGGGGGGCAGCTATCTATCACTACTACTGGGGGGAAGCTATCTATCACTACTACTGGGGGGAAGCTATCACTACTACTGGGGGGCAGCTATCTATCACTACTACTGGGGGGCAGCTATCACTACTACTGGGGGGCAGCTATGTATCACTACTACTGGGGCAGCTATCTATCACTACTACTGGGGGGAAGCTATCTATCACTACTACTGGGGGGCAGCTATCTATCACTACTACTGGGGGGGCAGCTATCTATCACTACTACTGGGGGGCAGCTATGTATCACTATCGGGGGCAGCTATCTATCACTACTACTGGGGGGCAGCTAAGTATCACTACTACTGGGGGGCAGCTATGTATCACTACTACTGGGGGCAAGCTATCAATACTGGGGGCAGCTATGTATCACTACTACTGGGGGCAGCTATCTATCAAATACTACTGGGGGGGCAGCTATCTATCACTACTACTGGGGGAAGCTATCTATCACTAATACTGGGGGGGCAGCTATATATCACTACTACTGGGGGGGGACAACCTTTTCTACTAATATACTGGGGGCAGCTATCAATCACTACTACTGGGGGGAAGCTATCTATCACTTCTACTGGGGGGCAGCTATCTATCACTACACATGGGGGCAGCTTATCACTATATGCGGGCAGCTGTGTATCATTACTACTGGGGGCAGCTATGTATCATTTCTACCGGGGGAGCTATGTATCACTACTACTGGGGGGCAGCTATCACTACTACTGCGGGGCAGCTATGTATCACTACTTTCGGGGGGCACTATCTATCACTACTACTGGGGGCAGCTATCTAGCTCTACTATTGGGGGGCAGCTATCTATCATCTACTGGGGCAGCTATCTATCATTACTACTACTGGGGGCAGCTATCACTACTGGGGGCAGCTATATATCACTACTACTGGGGGCAGCTATATATCATTACTACTGGGGCAGCTATCTATGTATCATTACTACTGGGGCAGCTATCTATGTATCATTACTACTGGGGCAGCTATCTATGTATCATTACTACTGGGGGCAGCTATGTTACATTACTACCAGGGCAGCTATGTGTCATTACTACCGGGGCAGCTATGTGTCATTACTACCGGGGCAGCTAGCTATGTATCACTATCACTACCGGGGCAGCTAGCTATGTATCACTATCACTATCACTACTGGGGCAGCTAGCTATGTGTCATTACTACCGGGGCAGCTAGCTATGTATCACTATCACAACCGGAGCAGCTAGCTATGTGTCATTACTACCGGGGCAGCTAGCTATGTATCACTATCACTATCACTACTGGGGCAGCTAGCTATGTGTCATTACTACCGGGGCAGCTAGCTATGTATCACTATCACTACCGGGGCAGCTAGCTATGTGTCATTACTACCGGGGCAGCTAGCTATGTGTCATTACTACCGGGGCAGCTAGCTATGTATCACTATCACTACCGGGGCAGCTAGCTATGTATCACTATCACTACCGGGGCAGCTAGCTATCTGTCATTACTACCGGGGCAGCTAGCTATGTGTCATTACTACCAGGGCAGCTATGTGTCATTACTACCGGGGCAGTTATGTGTCATTACTACTGGGGCAGCTAGCTATGTATCACTATCACTACCGGGGCAGCTAGCTATGTATCACTATCACTACTGGGGCAGCTAGCTATGTGTCATTACTACTGGGGCAGCTATGTATGTATCACTACTACTGGGGCAGCTATCTATGTATCACTACTACCGGGTCAGCTAGCTATGTATCACTACTACTGGGGCAGCTAGCTATGTATCACAATTACTACTGGGGCAGCTAGCTATGTATCACTACTGGGGCAGCTATGTATCACTATCACTACTGGGGCAGCTAGCTATGTATCACTATTACTACTGGGGCAGCTAGCTATGTATCACTATCACTACTGGGGCAGCTATGTATCACTATCACTACTGGGGCAGCTATGTATCACTATCACAACCGGGGCAGCTAGCTATGTGTCATTACTACCGGGGCAGCTAGCTATGTGTCATTACTACTGGGGCAGCTAGCTATGTATCACTATCACTACTGGGGCAGCTAGCTATGTGTCATTACTACGGGCAGCTTTGCTATGTTCATTACTACCAGGCACATTTATTACTACCGGGGGCAGCTAGCTATGTATCAAATTTTCCAACTACCGGGGCAGCTAGCTATTGTCATTTACTAATGGGGGGAGCTATCTATGTATCATACTACCGCGGTCAGCTAGCTATATCACCCACTACTGGGGCAGCTAGCTATGTATCACTACTGGGGCAGCTATGTATTTACTATCACTACTGGGGGAGCTAGCTATGTATCATATTACTACTGGGGCGCTAGCTATGTATCACTATCACATACTGGGCAGCTATGTATCACTGTCACTACTGGGGCACTATGTATCACTATCACTACTGGGCAGCTAGTATCACTTTCACTACTGGGGCAGCTATTTATCACTATCTCTACTGGGGCAGATATTTATCACTATCACTACTGGGGCAGCTATCTATGTATCACATCCACTACTTGGGGCAGCTAATGTATTATATCACATACACCGGGCAGCTAGCTATGTATCCTATCACTACTTTCCGGGGGCAGCTACTAATTATCACTATCACAACTGGCAAACTATCTTTGTATCACTATCACTACGGGGACTATCTAAAGTACCACTCACTACGGGCACTAGCTATGTATCGTATCACTACTGGGCAGCTATATTTGTTAAACACTATCACTACGGGGCAGCTGCTATGTATCACTATCACTACGGGGCAGCTTTGCTATGTATCACTAATGGGGCGCTACTATGTATCACTATCACTACTTGGGGCAGCTATCTATTATCACTATCACTACTGGGGCAGCTTCTAAAGTATCACTTGGGGCACTACTATGTATCCTAACTGGGGCAGCTAGCTATGTATCACTATCACTACTGGGGCAGCTATTATGTATCACTATCACTACTGGGGCAGCTTGCTATGTATCACTACTGGGGCAGCTATTTGTATCACTATCAACTTACTGGGGCAAACTAGCTATGTATCACTATCACTACTGGGGCAGCTAGTATTATTATCACTATCACTACTGGGGCAGCTAGCTATGTATCACTATCGCTACTGGGGCAGCTATGGATTATTATCACTTACAGGGGGGCTATATTTATTTATTATTACAGGGGGCAATATCTCTATAATGACAGAGCTTATTACATATGTATATTATACACATGTATAATGCTGACCCACAGAGCTGACAATCATCAGGTTACCCCAATACGATATCCCTAAATGACACAGTATAACTTTTTTTTTCTTTTGTGTGTGATTCTAAACATCCAACCTCCTCCATAACCCCGCCCTTTAAAAACCCCCCCACCTCCCACTAGGCCGTGGAAAAAATTGTAGTGCATCAAACCGGTCCCTGGTGGAAAAAAGGTTGGGGACCGCTGCTGTAAACTAATTTACTAAATTTACTGAGAATGTCAAGTGTGTGTAGCTTAGTAACCATGCAGACACTGCAGTCAGTAGTTCTGTGGAGAATCACCTTTTGCTGTAATCTGTGGGTGAACCTGGTTGTGAATGCATGATTTCCCTGCAGCGCCTTCACAGGAGAAATGAAGCATTGCACAGTATTCATTGAAATCAAGTTGCTGTCACAGTGACGCATGGATGTCCTGGGCGGATCCTCTAGAGTTAGGGTTGTTCTTTGTAAAAGTTTTCTGCTCGAGCTTAGTGAGGAGGGTCCTAACAGCGGTTCGCCTCTAGAAACCAAAAATCTGCTAACAGTATATTTGAAGATAGGTTCTCCAAACTAGACGACCCTTTTAACAAACCCAATATTTAGTAATATGACATTCATTGATGCCAGATAGCAATGTTCTGGTGGCTTTAATGTGCTACTTCAAAGCACCACAAAGCAAACATGGTGTTGGCAGGCGCTGGCTCTTGACTTGTTTAGTTGGAGGGTGGTACATCTGTAGGTTTTTGTTACTCTTTGTACATGATGTAAGTGGTTGTTTCATACAAAACAGTATTTGGGAAAGCTAATATCACAATGATGAATGTCCATTAAATCTGCAGCCATGGCATTTCATGCCACAAATAAGCATGTGCTGCTTGTAAAGGGGTCTATGGCTATAGAACTGAACTGTGATAATTTATTCTGACTGCGCTGTTACATAGTTACATAGTTTGTAAGGCCGAAAAAAGACAGACGTCCATCGACTGCAGCCTATTGTGCTAAAGTGTTGATCCAGAGGAAGGCAAAAAGCCCAAATGAGGTAGAACCCAATTGTCCGCATTTTGGGGAAAAAATTCCTTCCCGACTCTGATCTGGCAATCAAAAAAATCCCTGGATCAACGACTCTACTCCAGAATCCTGGTCTCTATAACTTGCTATATTATTACGCTCCAGAAATGCATTCAGACCCTTTTTTAACTCTGTTATTGAATTCACCATGACAAGTTCCTCTGGCAGAGATTTCCACAGTCTCACTGCTCTTACAGTAAAGAATCCCTTTCTGTGTTTATGTAGAACCTTTCTTTCCTCTTGGCGTAGAGGATGCCGCCTTGTTCTAGATACAGTCCTGGGTATTAATAGATCCTGGGAGAGATCTCTATATTGATCTTTGATGTATTTAAACATATTTATTATGTCCCCCTGAAGCTGTCTTTTCTCTAAACTAAATAACCCTAATCTTGCTAATCTTTCTGGGTATTGCAGTCCACCCTGTCCTTTTATTACATCTGTATGTATTTAATGTACCTTTTCCAGAGGCAAATAAGATCTCCTGCAGAAGGAAGAAAGCTGACGCTCTAGTGCCACCCATAAAAGAGTCTTGAAATACAACTAGGGTACATGCTTTTAGGGACCAGGTCTTCAAAATCTCCCCTAACCCTCCTGTAACAAGGGCAGGTGTGGACCCACTGTGCCACAGCCTAGGCTTACCCTGGAGGGATGTAACTAAGTGACTATCTGATCTTCATTACAGCACCTGATGGTGAGGATAGGCTTGGGCCGGCAGTATAGTCATCAGGTACCACCCCAGAACATTTCTCAGGCCAGTGGCAGCTGACCAAGGGGTCAGAGACACCAGTGTAAGGCACCAGGGGAAGAGACAGAAGTGTGGTCAGGCAGTCTGGTGTCAGGGCAGGGAAGGCCAGAAAGCCTTGAAATATCCTCCATCTGTTTGGTTTGGTAAGTGGGTAGCGTTTCCTTGCCAAAAACCTTGTCCAAAATGCTTCCAAAACTCCCCCAGTTCATTTAATTGATTCCTATGTAAAAAAAAAGTTTTTACACGCTCTTTGGAAGCAATGAAAAAGAAGTGTCATGTCAATTCTTGACGCGTGTTTTAGACGTGTTTTTGGTTCTTTTTTTTGGTGGGGTTTTGGCGTGTTTTCTGCAGGGTTTTGGGTGTGGTTTTTGTCCTGACTATTAATTTGTATGGGTGAAAACCTCGTCGACAACCTGATCAAAAACCTGATTCAAAACCTCGCCGAAAAACGCCTCTAAAACCTCTTCTGAAGAAGCGTGTTTTAGGCGAGGTTTTGGTAGCAGAAACCACGTCCAAACAAGCCGTGTGAACATGGCCTTACTATGGATTAAACTTGGCCTGGTATAGGTGGCACCAGAGATACCGCTTTTCTCATCCTGGAGTAGGGCTAATACACAGTACATACATTTTTTTCCAGAGGGAGCGTTTCTTGGCCGATAAGACTCCATGAGGAAAAAAAAGTAACCCCTGAAAAAACAGAGGTAAATAGATGAAAACAGCAAACATGGCTATTACTAGTTGCAGGTTAGGAAACATATACCTGCATAATTGTTATGCTATGACATAATGTTGTGTAAGCCATCTGAAGGGTGGAATATTTTTCGGTGTCTTTTTCCCGGTGCTGTTTGTGTTATCACTGTGGCGCACCATGGTTACGCGCCTGGTCTTGAAGTTTCATAATGCAAGGAACAGAAACTAGTGATAATAGCTGATCAGCTCATCCTTGGGCTCTTCAGAAGGGGTTGTCCAATTTGGCTTTAACATTTGTCTTTCTCCTTACTACTATTCTGCAGTCTTAAATTGTTATTCTTTATTGTACAATTTGTAAATGTAACTCAAGGATCACATACCATCTGATGTCATGTACACAATAGTATGGTAAATAGTGGTCATTGTCTTCTGTGGATAAGAGTAAAAGTCTCCCTTAGTAAATCTTTGGCTCTTTGCCAGACTCACTTACCATCCTTTATAACCGCATAGCATGGATCTTAAACTTCACTTCACTACTCTAATGAACATTGAGTGGTAATAAATCACATGTTGCCGAGCTAAGTATTAGTCTTATTACATCACTTGTTAGAAATATGCATGTCTACAGACGGTCTCATCTTTCAGCAAGTTTAAGTCAATGTGCAAGTCAAAATATAGTAAAGTATGTACTTGACATTGTTAATAATAGAAAAGGAGTAACTTAAAGGTTTTGGGCCCCAACCTACCATGTGCCATGTCTTAAACTGTAGTCTTTTTATGTTGCAATGGGCTTTTTGAGATCCATGAAGGTACCAGGACCTTGAAAAGCAGCAATGATAAGAATATTTTAACTTGTAGAGTTGGGACTGACAGTTTCCTCTCCGTACAGCTGTGTAAAGAAGGGGGAAAAAATCTCTCCTTGGGTAGAGACACCAATAAATTGGTCGGTGTGAGGATTTACTTGCCTTTCAGACTTCACAGACTGTTTTTCTAAACCAAAGGCTTATGGAAAAAGAGCTGAGGAGCTCCACAGTGCACTCTATTGGATGCAGTTATCCTCAATTCACATGTAGCTGGTAGGAGCCTTGTAACGTGAGAGGGATTTGAGCCAAACCAGTTAAGTTCATCTACAGACAGCTGTTTTGGGATTCTTGCCCTTGTCACTGCAGAGTAGAACTTATTGGTTGGCTGGGTAGAAGGCTGTGTAAAAGCATCAGGAAAAATAGTAGAACACGATATCAGCATACCTCTTTTTTCTAAAAACTTGATCAGTTGTAGTACTGCTAATACTGCCCTGTTGGCGACCCTGATTACACCCATGATAGTATCACAAATTGCTTTCATCCCTCCACGAATCTTTATTTGGCTTGTTAGTCTCCTTCTCATTTATATAACAATGCAGAATATTCTTTGAATGTTTCATCAAAAAATGATCTATTTTTAAAATCACATGAGAGTGTTATTGGTGACTTCAAGTACCCAGACATAATTTGGGAAATTGAAACCTGTGGTTCTCATAAAGGAAGCAGAATTTTGTCAATAACTAGATGGTTACCTTTCCCAACTGGTGCCTGAGCTAACTAGAGGAAAGGCCCTTTTTGACTTACTATGGACTAACAGACCTGACAGGGTAACAAAGGTTCAGGTTGGGGGGTACCTAAGGAATACTGACTACAATATATTACATTTCCACTTATCCTTCAATAGAGTTGCTTGTCAAGGAACCACAAAAACATTGAATTTCAGGGAGGCTAATTTTAATCTGCTTTAAGAGGCCCTAAACTGCATTAACTGGGATAAGGTCTTCAAAAATAACAAAACCGGTAAAAATGGAAGATATTTAAAAATATCTTAAATGGGTGTTTCAGGAGTGAAGAAAGCTTGTTGGTCCATCATGGTATGTTAAGAAATAGGAGATCAGACTCATACTTACCTCCCAGACTCTCTTGTTTAGTCTCGGTGGCCAGTCTACTCATCCGGTTATCATTCACGCGACAGCCAGCAGCCAATCACAGGTCACAGCAGTCACATGCATGTTACGTTGTGGCCTGTGATTGGCTGCACCTGTCACATGAACATGTACATTTACTTCCTGGATGAGTATCCAGGAGGTAAGTACGAGTCTTATCTTCTACTTTTTTAGTCTACCCTGATGGACTAATAAGCTTTCTTAATTCCCAGAACACCCTTTTTAAGCACCCACTGTGAGAGGTACATACCTTATGGAAATAAAATTATTAGAAACAAGAAAAAAACAATGTGGATCAACAGAGACGTAAAGGAGGCAATAAATAGCAAAACTAAAGCATTTCAGCTACTTAAACAGGAGGGCAGTGAGGAGGCACTAAAAACTATAAGGAAAAAAATTAAATATGTAAAATAATGATAAAGCCAGCAAAGTTGAAGACATAAAGGCAGATTTCCAAAGACAGTAAAACTATATGTATGACATCTGCATGGTGGAAAGATTTTTGGGTGTCATTTTCCCGATGCTGTTTGTGTTATCGCTGTGGCGCACCATGGTTACGTGCCTGGTCTTGAAGTTTCATAATGCATGGAACAGAAACTAGTGATAATAGCTGATTAGCTCATCATAGGGCTCTTCAGAAGGGGTTGTCCAATTTGGCTCTAAAATTTGTCTTTATCCTTACTACCATTTTGCTAAATATTTTCTAACGACCTATATAGTAATAAGATTATAACTGAAAATGTTGATCTTTTGAAAAGTAGTGAGGGAAGTATTGTGGAGGGTGCTATTGTCATTAAAGAATGATCAGCACTTTCTAGGAAGGAGTGGTGCTAGTGGAAAGGATACTTGCAACCCCAAACATATAATAGCAGCACTCAATGATGCTTCAAAAGGTTTTTTAATGAGAGAAAATTGTATACATGTGTATATACAATACAGTGTATGTCAGGAATTGGTACAGTGTATATAGTACAAAATGTTACATTCCATACAAAATAAGATTAATAGTGTAATGTGTTCTTTTACTTGTCATTTATGTCAGAAGTATACCTTATCCATATGTGATCACTATAGTTAAAGAATCTAGCTATAATACATATAATACAAATACCATGTATGAGACTGGGTAAAAAACAAAATAGCATTGGAGAGTAAAGGAAACGAATATGCATAATAATATGGAGGAGTTTAGACTGGATCGGGGTGAGACATTGGATGTTATATATCCAGATTTTTCTAAAGCATTTGATACTGTGTCACATAAAAGGTTGGTAAGTAAAATGATAATGTTTGGACTGAGGGAAAATGTTTGCAAGTGGTAAGCAAGGGGCCCCGAGATAGAAAAAAAAGGGTGGGGGGAATAAGGGTTTTAAAATAAGCAAAACTGGATTCCCTTGTTACTAGTGGAGTACCAAAAAAGGGGTCAGTTTTGGGGCCCCCTTAGTTTTTATTATATTTTTTAAATGACCTTAAACATAGACTGAAAGGGTAGGATATCAATTTTTGGCAGAGAACTAAGCTCTTTTAAAGAAATCAATACAATAAGGAAAGGGTTTTTATTAAAAAGGGATCTGGAAAAGTTGGAGGCCGGGGGTAGAGAATTTGGAGAGGAGGTTTAAAAAAGATAAATGCAAATTTATGCCCCATAGGGGGGGGAAAAAGGCATTATATGATTACTTTTTAAAATTTGGAAAAAACGGGGTTAAAGTGATTGGGGGGAAGGGATTGGGAATCTTAGTGGACAAAAAACTTTTTGAAAGCAGCCAGTGTCAGGCGGCGTGATGAGAAATTATTTTCCCATTATACAAGCACTGATCAGCCCCACAAGGGAAAAAATTGTGTAAAATTTCGGGGACCAGTTAACGGGAAAAGAAAATTACAGAGCTTAAAACAGGAGGGGGGGGGGGAAAAAAAGAAAAAAAGGGGCTGGGTGGACTACATTACCCAGGAAAGAAAAAAAAGATTAGGGTTATTTATTTTAAGAGAAAAGAGGTTTCGGGGGAATAAAAAAATTTTGTATAAATATATAAAAGGTCAATTTTAGAGTCTCTCCCAAGATCTAGTTATCCCTTTGGAAATTTTATTAGTACAAGGTGGGCATACTCTACATTAAGGGGGGAAAAAAAATTTTTCTACAAAAAAATAGAAAAGGGATTTTTTTAATGTAAGAGCAGTGGGGACTGGGGGGTAACTCCCGGGCCAGAGAACTTGTCAGGGGTTAAATTAATAACAGAGTTAAAAAAAAAGGTCTAAAATGTATTTTTTGAGTGCAAAAATTTATAAAAAGTTTTGGGTGACCAGGATTTGGGGAAAGAATGGGTTGCTGATCCAGGGTTTTTTATTGTGACTGGGGGGGATGGGGGTTTGGTTTTTTTTCCCCTAAAATAAGGACAATTGGCTTCCACCTCATAGAGGTTTTTTGCCTTCCGCTGAATCACTATATTTCCATAGACTGAACTGGATAGACTTTTTTTTTTCGGCCTTACAATCTATGTAACTATGTAAAATTTTAATGTTAAATTTTTTTTTTTTTTTGTTAGTTTTTTTTTAAAATTTTCCCCCTGTCTCCTATATTTTGAAAAAAATTCCCCTTTAAATTCCCGGGGTGTCTTTACCCTTTTTGGGGCCCCTGGGGGCCCCCTTAAAAAGCCTGCACTTACGGGTTTCCCTAGAGGAAAAACTTTTTTGTAGTTCCTATTTTCAACTCAGGGAGGAATTTTCCCCTGAACCCGGGGACACCCGGATCCACCATTCCCTTTTTTTTTTTTTTTAAAAAAATCAAGTTTTATTTATGAAATCTCAAAAAAAACATTAGATGGGCGATACATAACTAAGGTAAGAAAGGGGTTTCAATATTTAAGCATACAAGGTTTACCCCAGGAGTTGGGCCCGCTATAGGGGAAAATTAAATTCTGGGGGAAGCCCGTATTCATTTTGCAATAACCAATCTCCGTTTAAAAGGAAAAGGGTGACCACAGGGAGTTTCCCAATATAAACTTGAAGCCCCTTTTGATAAAAAAATAAGCAACAAAAACAAATTTTTTAAAAACCCGAGGCCCCTGTGTTTGTGCAGTGTTACCATAAATAAAAAAGGATAGCCTGTTTGGGGTTTTGGGGGGCCCTAACCCACTTTAGTGGCTCCCGGGGGCCCAGTATTATCCCCTTTTCAGGAAGAAAAATCTGATAACAATAGATAGGGGGGAAACCAGAAAGGGGGGTTCGAAAATGCCTTTTTGGGGGGAATTAAAAAACAAGGCCAAAATTAAAAAGCAAAGGGTCCTGATCCACCCCTTTTTTTTTTAATTTAATTTAGGGCCACGGGTTCCCCCTTCCCCCTCCATTGTTCAGAGGTTTCCCATGTCCATTTTGTGCTGTAACGGGTTTATCTAAAGGTTTCGATAGAGGGGAGGCAAGATGTCTGCCCACATAAAAATTTACGGAAACCGGGGAAAAAAAAAAAAATGAAAAACAAAAAAAAAAAAACAGCTAAAAAAAAAAGAATATGATCATTTTTTTTGGTTTTTTTAAATTTGTATTTTAAAATTTTTTTATCCATTCCCTTCAAAATCATTGTTTGCTGGTTTCTTTGGGGATATGGATGTAAAAATTATATATTTTGCTGATTAATTTGCAAAATCACAAACCCACTTTTTCAATTGCCCCGCCCCCCATTGCTGCTTGTACAAAAGGAAAAAAAGGGAAAACCCCATGTAAAAAAGACATTGTTAAATTAAGAGCTAGTAAGGATTATTTTTAGGATTGTTTGGGCACCCGGGGTTTTTTTATTTGGGCCCTTTTCCATATCTTAAAAGGGTTTTTTTTTTTTTCCTTTTTCAGTTCCGAGCCCCCAGGCCGGTTTTTTGACTCACACGACCTGATAAAGGGTTGGGGTGGGTTATAGCAAAATGTTGGCATATTTGCTTTCCCCGGGGGTGGAAAGCCCTCCCCCTTCACATTGGCTAGCACAGATTCCGTCCATTGTGCTTGCACAATATTTTGCGGCCGGGCCCAAGGGGGGGAAAAACCGCCCGGGGAAAAAACCCATGCAGTGGGGACTCCCTCTGGGAGGGGGGGCCCCCCCCAACTCAGGGCCACCTCTAAAAAAACAGAAAGGAAAAAACCCGGGCAGAAGAAAGTTCATTTTTGAATGTTTTTCCAAACCCCCGGGCGGGGGAAAAACCCGTTGCAGTGGGGGAAATCCCTTTTCAGGAGCCTCTTTTTTGGAAAATGCTATAAAAAACCCTTTACGAAGGGTGTCTGTTTTTTCTGGAAAGGGCCTTTTCCCGTCCTGCATTACACAGACAGCCCACTGATTTAAATGGATGTAGTGTAATGCCTTGAATCCCCTGTGGTGGAGCTGTAGGGAAATAGTATACTTGCTGTCTGACTTCCCTACGAATCCTGCTTTTTGTTAGGGGGCTTTCACACAGCGCAGTTTTGGTGTCGTTTTTTTAATGTGTTAAAAAAATTAAGCCCGCCCTTTTTGCCTGCAAGCTTCTTTCGTCGTTCTAAATTTTTTCAGAAATGGTTTTTTCAAAAAAGTAATTTAATGCCTTTTGTTTGGGAAAAATTATGGAATTTCACTGTTTAATACTTTTACTTTCAAACAAAATTTTAGATAAGTGAAAAGGCTTGGGTGGTAATAATTCAGTTTAAATTTTAAAAGGGAGTTAAAATGCGCTGTGTGAAAAACTCCCTTTTTTGGTCCCCAAGTGGGAGACATTTATGCATCCCATAGTCGAGGGCTCTTTTAACAAAATAGGAATTGTCAAAGCAGGGGAAACTCTTTAAAAATTGCTCTCCTTTAGAACCCCCTTTGGGGCCCTCCGAAACCCTGAAAAACCCGGGGGTCAAACAGAAGACAAGGAAAATTATTTTTCTATGAACTCTTTCCCATTAATTTTTCTTTAAAAAAAACTTTTAACCTCTTATTTTGTAAATCAGATTATTGTGGTAAAAAAACCCCCCCGGGGGACCTTGCTATGTGTTTATCATCTTTTAAAAAAAAAGCAAAAAACACTTTCCCCCGCTGAACACACTCCCCTTTTTTTTCTATTGGAAACCCCCACAAAAACAGATGAGAAAATTTCAAAGGGTTCAGCAAGGAAAATGGGATTGAAAAAAAATGCTGTTTTAGCAAAACTTTTTTAGACAATTTTAAAAAAATTTTTTTATTTCTCTTTTTGTTTAAATTTTACAAAAATTATGTTTGATACTTTTAAAAAGGGTTTTTGCCCGTAACTTGCAATTCCTGCAAAATGACCTATTAGGTGTCATCATTGTGGGTAATACAAAAGGGTTTAAAGTATGTATTGGATTCTACGATTAAAAAACCAATTTTTTAGGAGGGTACTTTCCCCTAATTTTAAATTATTTTATTCCAAGGGTTTTGAAAAACTTGCAAATTACATTTTTTTCCCCTTTTTCTCTCTCTCTTTTCTTTTTCCCCTCTCTTTCCTCTCTTCTCTTTTCTCTCTCCTTTTTTTGTCTTATTCTGCAATTCTATGCTAAGGGTAGACTTTGGGGGCCCGGGTTTATTTAGTTGGGTAAAATTTTTAGCAAGTGTAAAAGTTTAGGGTTGACGGTAAAAAAATTTGGCCAAATTTATTATAGTGTTGTTTTAAATTTTGGGGCAGTTTTTAGACCGTTTCCCAGTCTTATTTTACACCTCCTTTTAGTTGGGGGTTTTTAGGCCCAATTTTTTGCACCAAAATATTGGCCCTTTCCGTTTGAACCCTTAAAAAACCACGTCCCTTTTGCATTTATGCAACCTTTTTTCAATAGCAGGGCGCGCCCCTTATGTCGGGGCGAAGGCCCCGAATTGGCTGCAAAAAATGTCTAAAAAAACATTGGTTTTAATGTTTTTATAAAGCATGTACGGCCCTTTTTTTGGGCCCAAAAATTTCAATGGAAATTTTTGGCCCCAAATTTCCCCAAAAATAAAAGTGCCCCCAAATTGTTAGTTCCTTTTTATTTTAGGTTCACAAAACTAAATTCCCTCTTTAAAATTTTGCCGCATTTTTTTTTTTTTTTAGCATAGGAGGAAAACCCCCAAGCTGTATGGCCCGGGCGGCCCGCCCCTTTTTCAGATTCCAACCCCCACCATGGTATTGGTTTGTTTCGGGGTTTTTTTAAATCTTTTGGGGGGGGGGAGGGGGGAATTTTTTTTTATACATAGATAAAGGAGAAAAGTCACAAGATGCCGGCCAGTCAGCAATTCCTTCAGTAGACTAAAAGTGACATTCTAGGGTGTGGGCCCAAATCCGAGTTTCCCTGGAAAGCTCTTCATCAATATTATAGTAATTGTTTTGTGGCTTTATTTTGCAGCATAGATTTATCCAATGCCTTTTTATTTCCCCTCAGGGGTGGGAAGGTTTAAAAATTTTGGGGGTAGTTTTTACAGCTAGGAATTCCCTTTACTCTTTGATGTCGTTCCTGTTTTACTGGTGGGTGTTGGGCTTTTAAAATTTTCTTTACAAATTTCCCAAATTTAAACCCCCACCTCATAAGCAAGAAGTCTCAGCGACCCCACCCAGCCGGGCACTTATCCCCGCACCAGCAGCAAACATATAGAGATTCTATGTAACCCAGGATCATGCTAACAATAACCTCACTGTATCTAGGCATGTGTATGCGTTTACTTGCCTCTGTATGCACATGTAGAAAGGCAAACCTTCTAAACATTCCTGCATCAACACAGTTGACACTGATGTCTATTTACAAGCACCCCCTATTCTTTGTAGGGTATATCTAGGTAATTGAATAGGGTACCCCCTTTTTTAAGTTACAATGGATAAAAGGGTTTTTGGGGTTTCTAGGGGGAGAACTAGGGGAGCCGGGCCCCCCATAGCAAATTTTTTTTTGGGCCCCCCCCCCCCCCCCTTTGACCACGCCCTTTGTACCAGGACGCTGTTAGATAATGAAAGATAATACCAAGGGGAAAATTTAAACCTCACCTTTAAAATTTTCCCCCTTCTAGGGCTTTCCAAAAAATTCATTTTAAAATGGGCCCAGCATTCCCCAATAAGTATTTTTTTAAAAACGGGTTTTATACCGCCCAGAAAAGGGACCAAAAATTCTCCACATAGAAACCCTGAATAATACCCTAAAACTATTACTGATCTGTACAAAAAGGGACCAATAATGCCCTAAAATAATAAAAAATATAAAATTTTAATTAAAAATGACCATTTTAAGGGGTATATCCCCGGGGGGGTAAAGGGGCCTCTGTGGGCTTTTATTTAAACCTCCAAAACAGGTTGACCTTTTATAAGGGGGTGGGAACCCCAAGGGTTAAAACAGGCCTGCAGACTGTAATTTTTTACCCCATACAGTGACCATATGGGTGGTAGACACCAGTGTACAAAGCTCTCCCCGGCGGGAATTTATTTCCTCCAAAACAGGGGGACCATATAGGGGGTTAAAAACACCAGGGGTCCCAAAGGCTCTCCCAGATGTTTGATCCCATTCAGTAAACCATATAGTGCTAGACACCAGTTACAAGGGGTTCCCAAAATTTGTTTTTGGTTATCCCCATACTTTTGCCCCCATTTGGGGGTTTGGGTTAACCCAATGAAAACACCCGGGCCTTTGCGGGATGTATATTACCTCCATCCCAGGGACCTTATAGGGGTTAGACAGAGTGTACACAGTGTGCAGAAATAAAAAGTGATTTACTTGGTTTTTTAGTTTCATTTTTTGACCCCGGGTGTTGTTTTTTTCTGGAACCAGTCTTTTTAAAATTTTGTCTTTTTTTTCTGAATCCGGGTCCGGGTGGGCCCATCTTTGGATTAAACTTTCCCCCCGACCCCTTGTCCCTGCGGGTTTTCAGAAAAACAAATATCTTAGGGAACCCTTTTAATTTTTTCCGCACCCCCCACCCCCAGGTTTATTTTTGGGTTTGCATTTTTGGGGCAGGCCGGGTTTAGATAGGATATAGGGGGGCCCCAAAAAGGGGGAAAAGGGTTTTTTGGGTAGAGAAATAGTCCCCCTTTTAGGAAAGGCGGGTTTAAAGGTACCCCAAAAGTCCCAAATTTTGGCGGGGGGAAATTGGGTTTGCTATAGGGAGCCATACGGGTAGACGGGGGTTTTAGGTGGGCTATGGGGGCCCATATAGGTAGGGTTTAGGTGGGCAAAAGGGGGGCCCCATTTTAATAGACAGGCAGGCTTGGGGGGGTTTAAACAGGCGGCATTTGGGGGGGTTTTAATGGGGGCCAAGGCATTTGGGGGGCCCTGTTTAGGCAGGCAGGCGGAATTTATGGGGGGCGGGTTAGGGGGCCCGGGGCATTTTGGGGGGTTTGGATAGGCAGGCATGCAAAAAGGGGGGCCCTGTATAGGCGGCAGGGCATAGGGGGGGCCTGTATAGGCGGGGCATATGGGGTTTGGAGGCTTTTGGGGGGTTTTTATGGCGGGCTTTATGGGGGCTATAGGCGGGGCAAATGGGGGCTATAGGAGGAAAGGGGGGCCTTTTTGGGAAGGTTTAGGGGGGCTATGGGGGTTTCCAGGAATTATGGGGGGCTATAGGCAGGATATGGGGGGCAAAGGGCGGGCATAGGGGGGGGTATGGGGCAGGAATTTTTAGGGGGGGGTATAGGCGGGTTTTTATGGGGGGCTATAGGAGGAATAGGGGGGGGCTATTAAGGCAGGAATATGGGGGTATGGGGGCATAGGGGGGGTTAGGCAGGCATAGGGGGGGTTTTAGGAGGCTTAGGGGGGGTTATAGGAGGCATAGGGGGGGTTTTAGGTAGGCATATGGGGGGTATGGGGTAGGAAATATGGGGGGTTTTGGCGGGCTTTTTGGGGGGGTTTGGGGGAAGGATATGGGGGTTTTGGGGAAAATAGGTTTTAGGTATAATGGGGGGGGGGTTTAAAGGTTTAGGTTTTTAAAGGGGGGGGCCTATTAGGGTAGGAAAAATTGGGGGGTTTATAGGTAGGAAAAATTTGGGGGGGGTATTACGAAAGGGGGGGCCAAATGGGGGGGTTTTAATTTATATCCCCAAGGCATTTTTTGGGGGGCTATTGGCAGGCATATGGGGCTATAGGCAGGGCCTTTATGGGGGGCTATAGGCAGGAAAGGAGGGGGAAAATTAGGGAGGCATATGGGGTGGGTTTAAAAATTAAAAAAGGGCCCTTATTTCCCTCGGTCCACGTCCCCCAAAGGCCCCCCGCTCGCCCCGGGGCCCTGCGGGTTCCCTGCGGGCCTTGCGCCTCGGGCCGCGGGCGGCGGGGTGATGTGACATCACCGCCGGGGCCCACTGACCACAGAGGGGCCCGGGCCGGGGGGAAAAGTACCCCCAAGAGCGGGGGGCGATCGGCGCTCCTTTTCCTGCTCCCTTACCGGAGCAGCGCTGCCTCCTGAAGGTGGGGCCGGGGGGGGTTTTTGG
Organism: Phyllomedusa bahiana; assembly: GCA_025379985.1. Classification (NCBI taxonomy): domain Eukaryota; kingdom Metazoa; phylum Chordata; class Amphibia; order Anura; family Hylidae; genus Phyllomedusa; species Phyllomedusa bahiana. The sequence continues at coordinate 14,572 of JAODAL010020346.1, read as the reverse complement.
GGGGGTATGGGGCTGGGCCCCCCCAAGCTCCCCCGCCCGCCGCAGTGAAACTTTTTAAAGTTCACTGCCGGGGGGCCCAGGAGGGGCCCAATTTACCGGGGGGGGGGCGGCCCGGGGTGGGCAGTTTGCCCGGGGCCCCCCTAAGCGCGGGGGCCCCCGTGCAATGTTTACCCCTGCTCCCCCGGGGTTGGTTTCCCCCCCAACTGTTTTTGGGCCCCAATTAAAACCCCTTCGGGCCCCCGGGGTTTTTTTTTTTTTTTGGGGGACACTTTCTTTTTTCCCCTCCTCGCCTTCGGGGAAAAGCCAAAAAACTTTTTTTTTTTCCACCTACCATAGACCACATGAGGGCTTTTTTTTTTGGGGCCCCAAAGTTTGTACTTTCAAATTTGGTGTTATTCACTATACTATAAAAATTTTAGGGGGGAAAACCGCCAAAAAAAAAATTTTCCAAGGGGGCCCAAAATTGGGAAAAAAAAAGTATTTTCCCATGTTTTTTGGGTTTTGTTTTCTTTTTACGGCGTTAAATTCTTTGGAAAAAATTTTAATGTATTATTTGTTTTTTCTACAGGTTGTTAGGGAAAATCCCCCAATACCAAACATGTTTGGTTTTCTTTTGGTTTTTGGGTACCGTAAAAAAAATTTCCCAAACATTTTTTTTATTTTTGACATTTGCGCCGCCGGGCCCCGTTTTTTTGAAACCCAATAACTTTTTTTATTTAACACCTACGGACGTCAGTGGGGGGGCATTTTTTGGGGGCTGAATGTACTTTTTATTGCTGGGGTTTGGGAATATGCGATTTTTTTGATCATTTTATTCCTTTTGGAGTACGTAAAAATGACCAAAAAATCAATTTTTGGGTTTTTGGAATTTTTTTTTTCTCCCGGTTTTTTGGGACGGGTTAAATGATGTTAATTTTTATGATGGGACTTTTTGGGAGCAGCGTACCAAATATGTGAAACTTTTTTTTTTATTTTAATGATTTTTTTTGTAAAATGGGGGGAAAAAAGGGGGGTGATTTGAATTTTTAAATACTTTTTTTTTGTATTTTAAAAAACTTTATTTTTTATTTTTTTTTTACTGTAATTTTGAGGTCCCCTTTTATATTTGACCCAGGTGGCGGGGGATTGAAATACAACCTAATGATTGTGGCAATGCATTAGGGTTACAAAGATGGCGGTTTTCCCCCCTTTCCCGTCTGCGGGAAAGGGGTGGGGAAACCCCCAGGGTAAATACGGGGGGGGCCTTTACAAGGCTCCCCCCACATGCCCGTGCGGATAGCTCGCCGGTGCCCCAGCCGACGCGGTGCCGGCAAACCGATCCCGTATTAGACGTCCCCGGGGCCCTCTTGCCGCAGTGTTTTATGGGGGTTTTTAAACGGCGCCAGGGGGGGAGCCACCCCCCGGCGCGTTACTGCCGGGTGTTTTGCGGCATTACCCCTAACACTCGGCGGCTGTGCGGGGGGGGGCGCGGGGCGATCCCCCGGCAAAGCCCCTTTTGGGGCCCGGGAAATACTCATTTCCAGGGTCTGAAGGGGGTTAAAGAGCACTGTGCACTTGACAGGTCTGTGTTTGCTGTTGCTTGTTATTTCCTTTTGAAAATTTTCCTAATTGTCAGCTGGGTGTAACCAGTTGGGGGTGCGTCTCCGCACACACTTACTCAGTCAGCACTGATAGGACAATATAACAAAGACTTTTGAGAAAGAGCTGACGAGCCGCCAGCCCGTTTTTTAAGTTTTAAAACCTCCCCGTTAGTGATGAGAAAAATCTTGCAAAGTAAAAGGGATTGAAACTAACCTGAAGTTCATTACGGGCCCGTTTCGGGGGGTATTTGCTCCTCTTCAGTGCAGAGTAGAACTTACTGGCTGGTTGAGAGGCGAGTGGGGCTTAAAAGGCGTATTGTATCTCATAGGGGAGAGGGACCATGTTCTTCTCACATCGACATGGTGCCTTTCCCCAAAGAGATACAATACGCCTTTTAAGCCACACTCGCCTAAGTTCTACTCTGCACTGAAGAGGGGCAAACACCTCAAATCAGCTGCCTTTAGATGAACTTCACTGGATTTCAATCCTTTTACATTGCAAGATTCTAGTGAGTCACATGTGAATTGAGGATTACTACATCCAATAGTTGGGGCTGGCGAGTTCTTCAGCTCCTTCCCAAAAGCCTTTTTTACATGCAAATGCTCAGTGAGGTGCTAAAAGGCGATCAAATCCTCACACACTGACATGGTGCCTCTCCCCAGGGGCGTTGCTAGGGTCCCAAAACATCTGGGCTCGCCCTAAGTTTTTGACTGATACGGACTGGGTTAACACGGAATTTTTTGCGTCCTCATTGTTGAACTCGCGGATGTAATTTTTACAGAGAAAAAACCTTGTATGTAGATGCTCCAGGAGAAATAGTAAGTGATACACGCTTGCAGTTACATTAGTGACTTACAGAGACTCTCTGAAGAGTTGTTCTCTTTCACTCGTCTCCATCTGGCCAAGACCCAGATGTCCCACTCAGCTGGCAACGACACTTCACTTTAAATGTACAAAACAAACATCTAGACTCCTCATGTTATCAGCATTTCTCTACAATTCTATCACTTTACAATATCCCCATCCTATAGTCCCCAAATTGGTAATATTACCCACCCTTGTATGTAAAATGAATTGCCCCCTAATAGCACAGGAAGACAGCCCACCGAAGCCAGGTTGTAGCCCCTTTTAGTACCAATTTGCTGCCCCCTCTAGCCACGTTATTAGCCCCTCTACCAGGTTACTGCTCTCTGTACCACAGTTTTCTGCCCCCTGTAGCCAGGTTATTAGCCCCTGAAGCTAGTTACTGCCCCCTTAGCCAGGTAATATGCTCCCCAAGCCAGGTAATATGCCCCACCTTTGCCACATATAAAATCCCCCTTAGCCACATATGCCCCCTTTTGCCACATTGCCCCCTAAGCCACATATGCCCCCTGTAGCCACATATGCCCCCTAAGCCACATATCACCTTAGCCACAAATCTCCCTGTAGCCGCACATATTGCTCCTGTAGCCACATATGCACCCTTAGGCCACATAAATCCCCCTTAGCAACATATGCCCCCTTAGCAACACATGCCGCCTGTAGCCGACTAGTATATACAGCGCTCATGAGCACTGTACCTACAGGGGAGAAACAGGACGGGAAACGATCCCGCCCTGCCTCACCCCGCGACCCTTGACAGCGCGCCCGCAGTGAAAACGGCCGTGCAGTCAGAGATCTGCGGGCGCCCCCGCGACCAGGAGCGCTCCAGGCCCATAAACATGGCGTGGAGCCGCAGACCATTCGGGCACAGGAATATCATACAGGTCACCGTGCCCCGAATGAATCTGCCTAGCGACGCCCCTGCTCTCCCCAATGAAATATATAACTCCTTCTGATTAACATTTTAACCCTAATATATCAAGACGCACAGCTTCAATCCTCTCGATTCTAATAACCCTAAATATCATAGAGCTCAGCTCCACTCCTCTATCAAATAACCCTAAAATCACAGAGCTCAGTTCTCTCCCTCTATCATATAACCCTATATATCACAGAGCTCAGCTTCTCTCCTCTATCATATACCCTTATAATATCACAGAGCTCAGCTCCACTCCTCCATCGATATAAACCAAAATATCACAGAACTCAGCATCTCTCCCTCTATCATATAACCCTAAATATAACAGAGCTCTGATATTCACTCTCTACATAAAACCCTATATCTATTCACATAGCAGTCATCTCTCTCACCTCTAACATATTACTAAATATGTCACCATAGCACACTCTCTCCTCATCATATAACCCCATATATCAACAGAGCTCAGCTTCTATCCTTCTATCATATAACCCTATAACTATCACAGAGCTCAGCTCCACTCCTCTACTCATTTAACCCTATATGTCACAGAGCTCAGCCCTCTCCTCTATCATATAACCCTATAAATCACAGAGCTCAGCTTCTCTCCTCCATCATATAACCCTTATAAGTCACAGAGCTTCAGCTCCTCCCCTCTATCATATACCTATAATAATCACAGAGCTCAGCTCCTCTCTCTTAATATAACCCTATATATCACAGAGCACCAGCTTCTCCCCTCAATCATATAACCCTATATATCACAAGCTCAGCTTCTCTCCCTCTATCATATAACTCTATATATCACAGAGCTCACTTCTCTCCTCTGTCATATAACCCTATATATCACAGAGCCAGCTTCTCTTCCCTATCAAATAACCGCCTATATATCACAGAGCTCAGCTTGCACTCCCTCTATCATATAACCCTATATAGTCACAGAGCTCAGCTCCTCTCCTCTCCTCTATCATATAACCTATATATCACAGGCTCGCTTCTCTCCTCTATCATATAACCCTATATATCACAGAGCTCAGTCTTCTATCCTCTATCATATCACCCAATCCTATCACAGACTCAGCTCTCTCCACTATCATATAACCCTATAATGTCACAGAAGCTCAGCTCCTCTCCTCTTTCATAAACCGTATATAATCACAGAGCTCAGCTTCTTCCTCCTATCATATAACCCTATATATCACAAGCTCGCTTCTCTCTCCATCATATAACCCTATATAATCACAGAGCTCAGCTCCTCCCACTAGATCATATAACCCTATATATCACATAGCGCAGCCTCTCCTCTATCAAATAACCCTATATATCACAGAGCCAGCTCCTCTCCTCAATCATATAACCTTAATATCACAGAGCTCAGCTTCTCTCCCTCTATCATATAAGCCTATATATCACAAGAGCTCAGCTTCTCTCCCTCTATCATATAACCCTATATGATCACAAATCTCAGCTCCTCTCTCTATCATATAAACCCTAAATATCACATAGCACAGCTCCTCTCCTACTATCATATAAACCTATAAATTACAAGCTCAGCTTTCTCCTCCCTCCTCTCATATAACCCCTATATATCACATAGCTCAGCTCCTCTCCTTCTATCATATAACCCTATATATCACAGAGCACAGCACCGTCTTCGCTCTATCATATACCCTATATATACACAGAGCACGAGCTGTCTCTCCCTCAATCATACTAACCCAATAAAATCACAGAGCTCAGCTCCTCACCTCTCTCAATAACCCTTATATATCATAGAGCATCAACTCCTCTCCTCTATCATATAACCCTATATACCACAAGCTCAGCTTCATCTCCCTCAAATCATATAACCCTAAACATCAGAGCTCAGCTCCAACTCCTCTATCAAATTACCCTATATATTCAGCAGAGCTTCAGCCCCTCTCCTCTATCATATAACCCTATATATCACAGAGCTCAGCTTCTCTCCCCTATCACATATAACCCTATATATCACAGAAGCTCACTTCTCTCCCTCTATCATATAACCCTATATATCACATAGCTCAGCTTCCCTTTCTATTGTATCCTGCCCTCAGATGTGGTAGTATAAACCTCCTGACAGGTTGCCTTAAAGCTACAATGCAACTAAGAAATAACTACAAAATAATCCAGTGGGGGTGGCTCATTTCTATGATCTTTTTAGGCCAGCTATTGCCTTAAAGGGGTTTTGTTACAATCTCATTCAATACTCCTGCACCAGCTCTTCAGCTCGTGTGGCTCAAAGGGGCGTGTGTATTTGTTTGAATTGCATATCATGTGATCCAGCAGGATGATCTCACCAGGCCTTTCCTCTCTGTAGTCAAAAGAAAGGTCTGTTTAAAGCATTTGTTAGTAGCTGAGAGGTAAGTTTTTTGCCTCCAGTACAAGGGTCCTAGTTCAAATTCCTGCAGGAACCAAACCTGTTTTATTTCCTCTTAATAATGCACCAGCACCTCATTGAGGTTTTCTTTTTATTATTTGCCACTGTTTGACTAATTACTAAGGGAGCATCAGAGGACAGCGTAGAGGACAGCACCTGGGTTCGAAACCACTCAGTAGCTGCCTGGTAAGAGAGAGTGATGTCGAGCAAGTGCACAGACTGAGGATCTCTCAGCCCTGGTCGAATCCCCTGAGACAAACGTAAACAAAGGATCACAAAAGGATCAGAGAACAACTAAAACGGAGAAGAATTTTTAATAATAATGAATGGTGGAAAATGTTTGTATTTCATGGCAAGCTTCCACACGTCAATTTACATCGCGTGCAAAACTCCCTTTAAAGCAAGCCTCTCTCAGAATCCACATCATTTGATGAATCTTGCAGGATAAAGGAGGATTTTAGGATACGGAAAGTCTCTTTCTGCAATTCCCTTTCCTTTTGACTCCTGTAAAATGATTATAATATTATTATGATCCATTCTATAAGCCACTACTGCTTAGTGTTAGCAGCTCCTTTCTTTGTGGACCCGACCATTCCTCTGATAATAAAACACAGCCCATGGCCGCAAATTCAGAAGCTGGACATGTGGTGATAAAGCCATTGCATTTGCCGTACTGTGACAACCACCACAACCAAGGAAAAACTCAATATTTGGCTTTTTAGGTCATTTTTTTTAATTATTAACCAGATATAAAAGATCCAATTCTTCACTGGAAAAAATTTTGAAACCGTTGAGTCACAGTTGAGGCTTATAATGCACAGGAGCTGCCAGGTCAAGCTTTGTTGGCAACCAAACTAGACAAACGTCAGTATGTTCCCTCCTAGCAGCCTGTTACTGCAATGAAAAGGTTACTAATCTCACAGGCCAGTGTGAGCTGTCATCTTCATATGCCAATGCCTTTCTCTAAATTGAAGTGGTCAATCCTAACAGGAGCAAATGTAAAGGCGTCGGACATCTTTATGTGCATTGTATTATTATTGCACATTGTCATTATCTTGTTGGTAAAATAATTTTTCTAAAAGGTTATTAAAATGTTGCTCCATTTTCCTCTGCAGCCTGCAAGTATGCAGATACTTTGGAGGCAGCTCTGTCCCATTCAGAAGAAATCCATGGAAGGAGCTGTCTGTCTGCACTGCAGTATTCTAAGTTGATATTATGACTAATGCTACATTTCAGATTTGGAAGAAAATAGTCATACAGTGCAACAAATTATGCTTATTTTCCCCCATAAACACCTCAAAAACGACTTATATTACACACTGTACCCAATGAAATTAATCCTAGTTTGTACTATGTCCCCTTAATATAATTATATTATGCACTGTACCCCATCAGTTTACATAATATACACTGAATTCCTTGAACGTAATTATAGTATAAACAGCATACAAAAATACTAACCGCTTTCACAATCGTGACATATTGGTTGAGGTAAAAGATATGCAGGTGGGTGGCAACCTTGCTTTAAAATAATCATGTATTTATTTTATTCTTCTTTGAAGGCCGTATTCACACGGCTTTATTCCCGACGATATGTGAGCCGTATGAGCGCACAAATCCGCCCGTGAATAAGGGGCGGGACGGGGCGCCCCGCCCCGCCCCAAAGACAATGCCAAAATGTTTACGGCGCGTCCGGCGCCGTAAATAATGTGCATATGTCACTTTCTCCCCCCGCGGCGGATTTGCCGAGCCGGGACGGACGACGGAAATCCACTGTTCTCTATGAGAGCAGATGATTACTGTAATTGCTCGCCGCGTTGGCGCCGTACTGCAGTGGCAAATCCGGCGCTCAAGTACGGCGCCAATCCTTGGCAGAATAAAGCCGTGTTAACGGGGCCTAAAAAGTCAAAATTTAAACATCGACATACAGGAATGAAGACCCTCACCTTTTGTGGTTTAAACAAATGGGCTAGACGCCGACGGCTTTCGGGTCACGTGACCCTTACTCATGGCACAAGGCATTTTATATAAACCACAAAATTTGACGGGTCTCTCTTTTATATGGTCAATGTTTCATTTTGACTTTTAAAGAATAATAATAAATACATATAAATTTTTAAAGCCCGTGCGCACCTGCATATCTTTAACCTCAACCAATATAAACACCGATAGCAGAACCGTTCGTCTTTTGTATGCTGTTTGTATTTGGAAACAAGGGAACGCACCCTGAACGGAGAGCTCGCAAAGGAAGCTACAGGTGAGCTGCTTTTTTGACTTTATATGCTAATTATAGTATACACTCCCTGAAATGAATGATAATAAACACCACAATAAGGATCCTTGCTGGTCTAGATCAGTTAAGGCTTATACATGTAAGGATCCCTGGTGGTCTAGAGCAGTGAAGGGGTTACTGTAAGGATGCCTGGTAGTCTAGGGCAGTGAAAGGGTTAATTTAAGGATCCTTGATGGTCTAGGGCATTGAGAGGGTTATTGTATAGATCACTGGTGGAGAACAGGGAAAGGGTTAATGTAAGGATCCTTGATGGTCTAGGGCAGGGGTTCCCAAACTCCAGTCCTCACCGCCCGCTACCAACAGGTCATGTTTTCTGGCTTTCCTTAGCATTGCACAGGTATTAAATTTATTGTCAGTGCATTCTGGTGGATAATCCTGAAACATGACCTGTTGGTGGATAAAGACTGGAAGTTTGGGAACCCCTGGTCTAGGGCATTGAGGGGGTTATTGTATGGATCCCTGGTGGAGAACAGGGAAAGGGCTAATGCTGCATCCCTGGTGGTCTAAGATAATGAAGCTGTAACCATACAGCTGCATTGTGATACAGTAACAACACTCTACCTGCTCATTAGCAGAAGATGTGTGGACAGTTACTATTTATGGACAGTTACATCATTAGAGCTTGTTTTTTCATCGGATAGGATGCATACTGTGAAAATATAACTGCAGCATGTTCTAATTACTAAGATAAGGCCTGGTTCAACATTTTTTTAGGCTAAAGGGGTTGTCTCAATACATTGATTTCATCTCACCTCATCCTATTTTCTTTGTTTCTCTTTGAATTCCAGGGGGCGCGTTTACTGGATACGACTAGGCTGCAGTAAGAAGCCAGTCTGTAGCTATAGCGAACCAGTGCTGGCACCTATCGGGGGGGGGGGGGGGGGGGGGGGGGGGGGGTTATCAGAGAGATTGAATAGGTCTGTAACTATAGCAACCTGAGGAGCTGGATGCAACCCAACAGAGGGGATACTATGAATAGTAGGACACTGTTAATCAGTGGAAATAATTGCAAAGTGACATGTTTTGAAAGATCTTTAACCTAAAAAGCAATCCTTTTGTAGTGAGACAACCCCTTTAACTAACCATTCCACAGAGCTTCTGTTCAGGCATTTCCTGAAACAGCATCACACCGGTCTGACATAGTTTTTTGGTTACGACAACATGAAGGATACCAGAAGGCCCCGAGAGTTTTAACCCTCAAAAATGCATTAAAACCCTGATCAACCCAATTTACTGTTAGCGTTAGATTAACAAACAAATTTGGGGCTCAGGATTTCCAGCAAGATGTCCCCCAAAGGAGAACCCAAATGTTTTCACTATTTCAAATCAAACTCTTTAGTTTGGAACCAAACATGACCTATGTAAGCAACACAATCTATGATCAAATCAAAGTTTGAACTTTGTATCAGTTTAGAAGAACATTAAGGAGAGAATGCAAATTAGCTCTCCTCCTAAAGGAAAACAACCAGAGTTCTCCTGCAAGTAGAGAAGTTACACTAGGTTTATATCTATGTCAGCACCTTCTGATTGGACCTCCATCACAAGAAGTATCAGATTGTTACATAAGGGACACCATGGGGCTCTATGGACCGCTTGCTACAGTGGTCCTCATTTATGAACAAGAAAAATAGTTCATCGTGTTGCAAGGTTATGCACATGGGAGAAAAATCCATTACATGATTACTGTATAAATTGGAAATAAACGCTGGGTAAAAAGTGACTGTAGAAGCCTTGGAATCCTGGTGGACAGAAACTTAATTGTAAGCAGCCAGTTCAGGCAGCAGCTGCCGGGCAAATAGGAATCATGGGGTGCATTAACAAGGGGCCATGATGCACATGATGAGAACATTATTCTCACATTCATACAAGTCACTGGTTAGACCACACATGGGAATATAGTGTTACAGTTTTGGGCACCATTGCCAAGGAAAGACATTGTAGAGCTGAACATGTACAAAAGGCGACTAACAAAAAATAATGAAAGGACTGGGTTGGACTACAAAAACCCATAAAAGATTAGCAAGTTAGGTTATTTTAAGTTTTAGAGAAAAGACGGCTCGGGGGGAACTATAGTAAATATGATAAAATATATTAAGGCCAATATAGAGATCTCGCTAAAGATTTATTTATAACCCAGGACCCTAATCTAGAACAAGGGGCATCCTCCTACATCTTGAGAACAAAGTTTCCACATAAACATAGAAAGGATTCTTTACTGTAAATCACTTGAGACATGGAATTCTCTGCCAGAGGAACTTGTCATGGTGAATTCCACTAACAGAGTTCAAAGGGTTTGGAATGCATTTCTGAGCGTAATAATATAACAAGTTATATTACTATGGATTCTGGTGAAGGGTTCCTGATCTCCAGGGATTATGCCGATTACCAGATTGGAAGTCGGAAAAATTTTCCCTCAAATGAGTGACAAATTGGCTCTACCCTTATGTTTTTTTTTTGCCTTCCCCTGGATCAACACATTAGCACAAGATGCTGAATTGGATGGACATACTTGTCTTTTTCGCCTTCACACAACTATGTAACTAAGTGTTTTTACCATTCAAGTTATCAAAGAGATTACCATGCACACACTGACTTTAATCCAGCACTGATTGGGCAATGTCAAACTCTGCAGGGGACAGCTCCCAAATAGAACACCCATTGGACACGATTCATAATACATTTAGTGAAATAACAGAGGAAAAGCACAACACAGAGTTATTTAAGAATGCACCAGAATAGGGATTTCACAGGAATGCAATATTCCTTAGGGTAATGTCCACGGCTTACGCGTGTGTTTTGGAACCACACGGTGATCAGCGTTTTAATTCCAAAGCACCGGGAGGCAGCCGTAGTCTATTAGACATGCATTGACCCCCCCCCCCACCCAGCGCGCGTAATCGACGCTAACAATTTGACATGTCAGTTTCTCCCCCTCGCGTACATACGATTTATTGAACCGAGCGGGATACGACGCGTAATCCATAGCTCTCTATGAGAGCTCAGAATTACCGTTAAATGCCATGTACAATTTCACCGCGAATATAGTCAATACGCGCAAAATGAGCGCCGAAATACGTGGCTAAAAAGCTAAGCCGTTTGAACAAATACCCCTAATAGTCATGCAGCAAAGAAAGCAAGCAAGAATGGCCAACATGTCTCCAAACGCTCAATAACAAAACCCAATAGCCATCAGCAAGTTTAACTTAATACAATGTAGTCTAAACGGTGGGTTACTGCATGCATTTTAAATAACTTTAATTGAAACCACTCGGTGAAATGTGGGTCAATAAAAAAATGTCAACTCTTTGATGCAGTTTAGAAATGCAATAAAAAAAAATGAACGCAGCCCAACCAGAAAAGCAAGTGGAAATGTCTGAGCTCCACCTGTCTGCACACATGGAGAGGCCTAAAACCACCTGGGGCCGTCATGTATGATAACTGTCTAGGTGTAAGACTTCTTTGTTGCCATAGCAACCAATCAGCGCATAGCAACCAATCAGAGCTCATAGTAACCAATCAGTCCAGAGCGCCCCTTTCATTTCATATAGTGCACATAAAAAATGAAAGGGAACTCTAATTGTTGCGTATCGTCAACAAATAAGGGTTTTAGACCTAGACAGTTTTCATACAATGTGGCCCTTGGAAACTATTTATGAGAAGTGATGTCAAGCTCAATAAGTAAAAAGATACATACCCTGTGTTAGGGTCAATGCACACCAGGATGGATTAGATGCAACTTAGTTTTTTTTGCCAGCACAAAATAAGTAAAGTAAATTTGCACAAAATATTTTTTTGCCTTGGATCTGCAGAAATAGAGTTTCTTGTCGAATGTCAGTGCTCGGGGTTAACCTCATAAAGAAAATCCCACCAATAATCTGCAAAATGAAAATTATATGTCTATATATTGTACATTTAGCATTGTAAGGTCATTTTTCCTGAGTAGAAACATTTCTGGTCCCATATGCATGAACTTGTTCAGATTCTCACACACATGGGTGTTACTCGTCAATCTTCTGCAGATTTAGAGTGTAAATCCGCACTGAAAATCCCGCATCAAATCCGCCCCATGTGCATTTACCGCTTATCCATAAGTTATATTTAGATGTTAAAATATTCAACTCTCATGTTCAAACCAAAATACTGAATTTCCTTGCAATAAACTGCTAATATCTGAATATTATTGTGCTGCTTTCCCCTTAGAATCTGGCCGCAGCACAGTCATTAACAGAAGAGAAGTGATGCAAATGTTTTCCAACTTTTATTTCCATGGGAAAAATAACATAAAATAATAGTTTCACATACCAGGGAACTACCTGTTTTTGAAAATGTCCGATAAGAAGATGACAGACGGGGTGGATATTTTAAGATAACTTTGCCCAATGTTTTCATGGCTCATAACAGCATCTAAACGCCTAGAAAATGAACAGGGTGTGATACATAGGAAGCAATGAAAAAAAATGGGTTTGACCTACATTGATTTTATAAATGGTCTGGTTTGCCGACAAACAATTCCCTCAACAATTCCCGTGTAAAAAAGTTCCTATTATTTTTTTTTTTTTAAATGAAACCCCAGAAGGAAAGACAATTTTTTTGGGTCACCCCCAATTTTAGTACTGTAAAGGGGGGGGTTTTGGACCCAGCTGTAAAGTTGAAACTGTTCTATCAATGTTTCAACCCCAATTTTTAAAAAAATTGGGGTGTTCTGTAAAATAACGAAAAAAAATGCAATTATTTAAAATCTCTGTATATTTTATTCACAACAAATAATACAAAAGGTAAATAAAGGCTTTTCATTTATTTGAAAAAAACTAACTTTTGACAAAAAAACATCTCCCAAAAAATTGTACAAGGTTTTTAAAAAAAAAAGAAAGAAAAGAAATGGTACTAAGAAAAAACAACTGGAGGGGCAGTTTTTTTAAATTAATTACATAGCGTATGAAAAAAGGGGGATTGAGAGAGTCAGAGTCTCTCAGAAACTTTTACATAGCTCAACTTTTTTAATTGGGTTCATTTTGTGTACATGTGCGTTTTAATTTTGTTTGATTTTTGAGGTTGTGTCATGTCGCACCAGGGCCTGTGCCCCGCAGAACCATGGACCACCAGTCTTGTGGGACCACGCAAAACCCCCCTTGAAATGCCATTGAAAATGTTGTTGCGTACCATTATATTTGGGTTTAAAACTGGTTTTTTCCAGGACCTCTGTTGATATCATGAGAAGGGCAATACATTGTAGCTGTTTACTGTGATATACACTAAGAGGAAGTGGTAAAGCATATTTGATGGGGCAGTTTGAAAGCTTGGGAGTCAGAAGAAGTGTGGCAGTGCTGAACAGGTCAAACAGGTCAATGTATGTGCCCTGCAGTACTTGACCAATAGCAAGAGTCCCAGAGAGAGAGTGTGTCAGGGATCGCTAGAAGTTTGAGCCTGGCTAGATCCTATGTATTTTGGGCTGAATTTGAAGATGTTTTGGGAAAGATTAAGCCCAAGGGAGGTCTTTTCCCCCATTTACCCCGGGTGCCATGTTAGTAGATACCTAGTTTTTGGTTTGGCCCTGTGAGTTGGGTCTTCCTTCGGTGAAAGAGAGAAATCCTATTGGAGAGCTGACCTCAGACTGCATTGATAAATCTGTCCCAAAATCTTTATCTTCTGTCAAACTCTTAGTATAAAGTTAGAATAAACTTCAGTGTGACACATGACTATAGTGTTGATAAGTCTAATGCATGTTAGAACTGTCTAGTCTAGCTTTACACCATTTCTAAATTGGCTTACTTTCTGCCATTAACTGTGCCCAATTTTTGCCACATTCTGTTGAATGCTAATCACACCCCTTTAATGCGAAGCCCCACACCTATTTTTAGGGCCAATCCCTTTTGTCTAAACACACAGGGCCACATGTTTAAACTGTCTAGGTCCAATATTCACTTTTTTGCACATAGCAACCAATCAGAGGCCTCTCTCATTTTTTTCCCAGGCTATTAAAAATGAGAGGGGTGCTCTGATTGGGTTCTATGGGCAACAAAGTGATTTTAGCCCTAGGCAGTTTTCATACATGTGGCCCATAATGATCCAAAAATAAAAATTAATCAGCACATCCAAAAACAATTTCAAAGAAAATTATATAGGTTCTACATCAGATGTAAAGGGGACTTTTTTCTTGTCAGTCCACAGAATCTTCTCCCAAAAATTTTTGGGAATCATCAAGATGTTTTCTGGCAAAACTGAGACAAGCCTTGTGTTCGTTTTGCTCAGCAGTGGTTTTAGTCTTGGAACTCTGCCATGCAGGTCATTTTTGGGACAGTCTCTTTCTTATGGTGGAGTCATTAAACATTGACCCAGAAGTGAGGCAAGTGAGGCCTGCAGTTCTTTGGGGTGTCATTGTGGTTGTTTTGTAATGTCATGGATGAGTCGTCGTTGGGATCTTTTAGACAGACGGCCACTTTCCCGGGAAGGTTCCCAAATTTTCCATTTTTTGTGGGTAAAAGGTTCACTGTGGGTTTTTTTGAGTTCCTTTTAA